>JBAMNC010000727.1:0-98461 GCA_037902135.1 Cetoscarus ocellatus
TGCCGTTCTACCAGGCTATTGTTAGCCGTTGTGTTAGCCATTGGACGCACAGTCAAAAGAATGGTGTCTACCTGCTTGTCATGGACTGGGGACTGAGGTAAGACATGAAAACAACAAAAATGTTGTCGTGTTCCTTTAAAGAAGCGACACCATGGCTGTGTTTAATAAGAACCTGCTGAGCTTATGGTGCATTTTAGTTGTACTCAGAAGTTGGGATTTCTGAGTTCCGAGAAGGAAATTTCAACTGGAACGCCCCCGACGTCAGAATTTATTTAAAAAATGCTTAATAGTATGTGGTATCTGAACTGTCTGCTGCACCTTAAGAATAAAAACAGTGTTCAAGTTACCAAAAACAGGTGATTTTTTGTTTTATTTTCAGTACTTTACCAAAAACATACTAACTGAAATTGTTGTTTGCCATTACAAACCTATCATCTATGAATACAGAACACTAGAACGTAGAAAATATTAACAGTTTTGAAAAAATGGACACCTTACATCAAGGAGTTATTTTTTGTTGAAAACATAATTCAGTATCTGTTTGAAGGTTGCACGCTTGAGAGTTAAAGGGTGATATTCTTAAAGATCGCTTTCTTGCATCCTTTTTGCAGTCAGATCTTTTTATTTGTCACTTGGAGGTACTGAAAAATTGAAATCATTCACTTTTTGAGGTCCTAACAATGCTGATGATGTCTGGAAAGGCTGAATACTATGTTGCGTTTGTGCATTAGTCTCAAAGGAGGAGCTGAAGGGGTGAAATCCTCCTCTGTTGAAGTCTAAATACTGTTTTATGGTTTTGTCCGCTTAATGTATAGTGATGTCTGGTGGGAGTGTGTATTTATGCTAATTTATGTTAAATAGGGGTTGTGGTGGGCGTCACTTTCTTGTCCCTTTAAAGTCACCATAAACCTGTTATGGTCAGTGTAAACCACAATCCAAAAGTCGGGTTAAACCACCACCCAGTCAGGTGTGATATCTCAGGCCCTGAAGCTTCTTTCTGCAAGCTGAAGTGTGCTAAATTTTTTTCAAATTTTTTGCAGTGTTTTAGCCTTACACCCATGGCTCTAGGACCTTGGGAAAGGTGTGTCAGTGTAAACCACCAACATACCCGTTTTTGGATTTTGTCGGTCTATGCACTATAAACCAGTATACGTGTGTGAACATGTTTTATAGTGTGTATGTGCCTGTTGTCGGTGTGTGTGAATACTCAGTGTGTGTATGTGTGTGTGTGCCCATTGTCGGTGTGCATATTTTTAGTGTGTATGTGCCCATTGTCGGTGTGTGTGAATACTTGGTGTGGGTGTGTGTGTGCGTGTGCAATTGTGTGTGCATATTTTTAGTGTGTATGTGCCCATTGTCGGTGTGTTTGCAGCTTTTTAATGTGTTAAGCCTTTATTTATGGTGCGTATGTACCCATTATCAGTGTGAGTGTGTGTAAACTGTGTACGTGTGTGTGTGTGTGTGTGTGTACAGATTTTTGATGTGTTTTGCCCTGTTTCGGTGCATATGTGCCAAGTCAGTGTGTGTGTGAGTAGACTGTAAGTGTGTGTGCAGATTTTTTATGTGTTTTGTCCTAAAGGGCCTCCCATAGAGCTTTGACTGCTCTTTGGGATACTTTTTCTTCGATTAGCCTGCTACTTCAATGTACGATCATCCGGAAGTTGTATCCACACTTTCAAAATAATAGCACGTATCCATGAAAAAACGTGAGGACTTGACCTAAAAGTAAGAGGTATCCAAACACAAGCCTATAAACAACTGTATTTTTTGAGACACGGTTTGAAACCTAACTTTAAAGCTCTGCCAGCACAATAATAATAATAATAATAATAATAATAATAATATCACTGCTACATTTTAGTGCATTGCTCGCACTGTTACGACTGCATTAATCACTTGAAATGTTATTCATAATAAATTGAAGACAGCCTTATCAATAGTATTTGTAATACCACGTTATCTTTGCATATTAAAACCTTGCTATAGCAACCCTTTGATGTGCATTTTTACCACCCCTGAAAGCTATGTTTCATTTGCTATGTTTTGTTTTTCATCAGAATATGCAGAATAACCACAGTTCAAATTAGGCTCACAGAAAAATTATTCAAGGGGATACAAATAATTACAACCCATATTTTTTAACCTGCAAAAAGTATGTCCCTCTTCCTGCTTGGCCATGTCAAGCCATGAACTACCCTCAGAACCATTTTTTATGGTCATTTCATGGTCATTTCTAATAAAGCCCAAAACAATGGAGAGTTTGCACAGGTAAACTCTATTTGATCCTAAGATACAAGGGGGTAAAAATTATTTCAGACTACATCTCAGCCTGCAAAAATCTGTATCTGTTAAAAATTGAAGTACATAACTAAAACAAAGTCAGAGATCTAATCAGAAATTAGTACATTCAGTTTCTCATAAACAGTTAAGGCTTGTTTGGTTTTGACACATTTCAGTGGGTGACTCTTCTTGAATCTGCATCTGCATTCCTCAGAGACCCCAACCACCCCCAACATAGACTGTTCACACTCTGACCCTCAGGCTGGAGGTACAGGAGTGTGAAATACAGGACCTCAAGGATGAAAAAATCTTAGTGTCCTACTGCCATCAGACTCATGAACAACTGACAGGAATCTGCATTTACCTCAACCGCACAGCTCATTTGCACAGATAAAACTTTTCTTGCACTTTATGTCAGATCTTTGCACAATATACATGTTTAAAGAAATGTACAGAAATCAATAGCCTAATAGTTCCATTCCTTAATAGTGATAATATCTTCATACATGTATATAGTCAGAATCCATCTTCATCTTGTTTATATCTGGACAGTATTCTTTTTTTAAATTGTTCTTTGGCTGCTGTTATTAAGTATTATTTAGTATTTTTTTGTGCTGCTATTTAAATCTATTATTATTTTTATACCCCTTACCTGTCATTCGTTGTGGATAGCAGAGTAGGAATTTCATTGTGCAGGGAAATATGCTTCTCAGTGTGCAGATGACAATAAACACTTTGAATCTTGAATGTGTGGATAAATTCTTTGGCAATAATACTTAAGGTGTTATACATCATTTCTCTTTTTTTTTTTTGTATTGTATTATAATACCATACTTAATGTCTTTGTATTCCAGCTTGGGCAAGTAAGTGTTTTTTCAGATATCCAGTCTTAAAATGCTTCCCAAAACTCTCTGGTATAAGTGCAGTTAAAAAACAAGTGTTCTAAGGTCTCAATGTCAGGGTCACAAAGACACATTTGTTTTTATCGATGTTGAATCTTTGTCTCAGAAATTCATTAAAAGGATAGATATCATTACGGTTTTAAAATGTGTTTCTTTAGCTTTTGGTGATATCGGTAGAATGAGGCATCTGGTTCTTATTCGAATTAAAATTTCTTTAGGATAATCTTTAAACAGTTTATTCCTTTAAATGGTAAAGCGAAGAGATTAGACGTGAGGGCCCCACGTATAATTCTGTTTGTACATCTTTTATTGATAATATATCATCTATAAAAAGTGACGGGATCACAGGTATTCTTTTGTCATAAAGCAACATTCCTTTTACCATGTTCGCCATGCTTTGTGGGATTGCTTTTATTACCACTGAGTATTGTTGTTTAGTACACTTCATATTAAATTTATTTTAAAAAATCATCATAGTCAAGAAAGTTCCCCTTTAAAGGATAAGTTCGTTTTTTTGACACCTGGACCTTATTTTTAGGATTAAATGCGCTCTTAGACTCACCCAGACAATTTTGGCGGAGCTCGGAGCCGTTTTCGAGCAATTTAGATCCATAGTAGCAGACGGGGCCAGAAATCGAAGCCCCTAAATTAGACATTATCTGCTGCGAAACTTGCTCATTTCAGCTGCATTTTATAAATGAATGGCCAGTGTTATCACCATGTCAGCTCAACTTCATTGTTATGGTCATCCGGGGCTTCACAAGGATGGGTAACTTTTGGTGACGTCATAGACATGCGCCACAAGAGCGCAGCTGAGTAGAGCCGCTGTTGTTGCTAGGCTACACGGCTACACGGCTATTTTTGTGCAACATGGCGGAATATTTATCCAATGTAGAAGTGTCTGATGACGACTTTGAGTATAATGGATGCCCGTATCGTTTTGAGCCAGACTATCCTGACGAGGAGCTATTTGAAAGGAGGATGCAGAGGGAAAGAGCCGAACAGCTGGCCAAAGAACAAGCAATCACTGCACGTCCACAAATGGGGGCTAACTGGTGGTGTTGTTGTGGACATTGCACAGCAATGGCAACAGAGGAGGAGTGAGTTTCGCAGCAGATAATGTCTAATTTAGGGGCTTCGATTTCTGGCCCCGTCTGCTACTATGGTATGAGAAAAAAACACAGTCGGATGGATCTAAACTGCTCGAAAACGGCTCCGAGCTCCGCCAAAATTGTCTGGGTGAGTCTACGAGCGTATTTAATCCTAAAAATAAGGTCCAGGTGTCAAAAAAACGAACTTATCCTTTAAGTTCATTACATGCAGAATCGACCAATTAAGTCCCTCCAGCCAGTCATTGTAAAATAAAGATTTTCTTTTAGTTAAGATACATCTGTTATTCCAAATAGGAACAGAGTGTGGAGTAAAGTTATGACTGTAATTTAGTTTCCAGTACAGGAGGACCTGCTGATGAAACTTGGACAACTTATCTGGTAGCTTGGATATACAAAAGTCACATCTTAGCAGAGAATCGATTCCACCACATTTCTCAAATATTTTGGAGGGAATATGAAACCAAAATTCATCCCCGATAGTAGCCTATAGATAGCATTGCTAGCATTTTCAAATTAATCTAAGGACATATCCAAAGAATTTATATATTCATCAGCCTTTTCAGCTGATAACGACCACTGGTCATGATAGTTTCAGAGTAGTTAACCATGTTAACATAACAATAAATGTGCCTGGCTTGGTTATTGCTCAATAAGAAACTGCACATCCACAACAACACAGTATAAAACCCAGTAGGCCTAGTGGTTAAAATTTTAGTTTTCGTTAGATTACATTAGATTATTATAAGTTCTTTGACCAAGAGTTAGAGGTATGGTGATTGATTATACATTGATATAAAAAGGAAATACATAATGAAGTGAGACTGCATACACACAGGGAGGTCATTAGCATTATTAGCATGACTTAGCTTCCATTTCCACCTTATCTAGAAAAATTTTCACAATAGTGGTCTTCAAAACACAGATAACATTAGCAAGACAACCTATTGCCTAGTCGTAAATAATAGTAATCTTCACTAAATCTTTCTAAATTGAGCGTTTTTTAATCTGGAGATCCTGCAGGTCCATAGAAACTCAATGGAGTTTCGCGTGGGGATCCCTGCTACCGGTAAACCCTGAAGAGGATATGATGACACGTGAATAAGGTCAAATATGCTAGAGAGTCGATCAGAGTTATCTAACCCCTTAAAGGAAAACGACAAAAAACACTACCAATTTTTAAATATCTTAAATTCTTTAACAAGCCCTGCTTCTGTTAAATACTGAGATAGAATCCTCAGTCCCGCAATCACACTTTTAGATTAAGTTGTTCCATTCCAACCTTCCTCAACTTCCTTTTTAAAAGTTCACGTTCTTGGATGTACTTTTGGCAGTGAATAATTACTGCACAACTGACTCTTCTTCTTGACAATAGTCACATAATCCTGAAGGATATTTCCTTATTCGATGCATTATTTTGTTCAGTCTAGTTTGTCCTACCCTCAGCCTTGTTATTATGTTCTCCTCTTTGGTGTTCCTTCTAGCTATTCTCCCTGATCGCGCTTGCTGCTGTACTGCGTAGAGATGCCGTCCTGTGGCTCCTGTGTCCCAGCTGTGCTGCCATTCTTTAATGATATTTCTTGTGATTGTTGTCTTTACTTCAGACTTACTGAGAGGGGGATGTTCATAGCCTCTCCAAGCTTCAGAGCCTGTGTTGCTAATGTGTCCGCTGCTTCTTTTCCGTTTACTCCCCTGTGCACTGGTATCCACATAACTGTTATCAGAAAAGTCATGTTCTTAAGTCTGTAGAGAGTTTCATGCATTTCATTAACTATTTCATGCCTACTGTCAGATGGAAAGGACTGCAGTGACATTACTGCTTAATATGAATCTGTACAAAGCATTTCTGATTTGCATCTCCTCTGTCTACTGCAATGCTGTTGCTATAGCCAACATCTCAACTGATAAATAATCTGATGTTCTTCTTTTAACAACAACTTGCAAGGTTGGAATACTAGGTGCAAAACTATGGACAGAATATTGTTTCTTTATTATTCAATCAATCAAAAAAGGTTTTGCAACCAAAAAAGAGAGTTGAGACCACAAAACATAAAGTTGCAATGAAAAAAAGGAAAGATCAATCAAATAGAATAGATTTGAGACCAAGTAACTGTAAGTGGCAACCAAAAAAAAAAAAAAAAAAAAATTAGGATCAAAACAGAACAGGTTGCAAATGGGAATAAAATAATTTGAGAACATATTTATTTAACTTCAATCAAAACTAATGTTTTTGCTTGCAAGTTCAAGAGTTTTGCTTGCGAATTCTGAAGTTTTGCTTGCAAATCTGACTGAACCAAATGGGCGGGGCCAATGCTGGTGGAAGAGACAAGAGTTCCTATTGGTCGGTTTGACCTTGCTCCACCGCCAGTCATCGCCGCTCACCTCCTCTGTGCTGTTGCTGGCTGCATCCGCGCTGAATTATGCTAAATATTTTAGGCTACAACCGGCCGTACATTCACAACAACAATAATTATAAGGCCCGGTTAGTGCAAGCATGCTGATTAGCATGTTTGTCTCGGCTTGTCCCGGCTTGAGCAGTGCAGCCGGTGAGGGTAGGGAGCATACGAGGCAGATACAACGCAAGTGGCAGTGACTTCACAATATTTAGCGTCACAACGAAAGATTTTGAAGAATTACACACTTATTTGAAGGCGTAAATATACGGCAGGGAATACATAGGTAACTATCTAGATGCCTGATCAAAATGGCAAACTATTGACTGTGTCAACTTGTGATCGCCTTTCATGTTAGCTTGGGATGTAGTCTCTGGTTACCTAGACTATTTCATCAAAAGCTGTATAGTATAAACACGTTAGTTCTACATATTAATTTAATAGCCCTTTCTCTAACAGAAAATGCCTCACAATCATAATAATAAACAATGAAACAACTCCGATGTACGTATTTTTACTAAGTCCTCCCGACTTTGTTAAACGTTAAACATAAACAAATTGTTCGTTGAGTCGCTGAAGTGACAGTAAACTGCAGGCTACGGGGCTATCACAAGTTGACACAGTCGATAGTTTGCCGTTTTGATCAGGCGTCTAGATAGTTACCTATGTATTCCCTTCCGTATATTTACGCCTTCAAATAAGTGTGTAATTCTTCAAAATCTTTCGTTGTCACGCTAAATATTGTGAAGTCACTGCCACTTCTAAATATATGGGTGTAGAGGCGTATTTTGGTGTACAATATGCATTCGGAAGATGTTTGGATGGTAAACAAATGGGCCCTTCAAAGGCACGCCCCCTTCACATCTGCCTGGACTGTCACCAGTTAGTATGGCACACCAGCTCACTTTCACCCTCTCAAAGCATCAGGCTGCTACACACTGGAAACTGGCCCCGCACTTAGTCAATAAAGTTTTCATAGTCAACGGTAGTAGGGCTACTGTTTTGTAGGAACGGTGACCCCGTGAGTACCATGTTGCAATCACAGCCTTGCGTTGTATCCGCCTCGTATGCCCCCTACCCTCACCGGCTGCACTGCTCAAGCCGGGACAAGCCGAGACAACCATGCTAATCAGCGTGCTTGCACTAACCGGGCCTTATAATTACTGTTGTTGTTAATGTACGGCCAGTTGTAGCCTAAAATATTTAGCATAATTCAGCGCGGATGCAGCCAGCAACAGCACAGAGGAGGTGAGCGGCGATGACTGGCGGTGGAGCAAGGTCAAACCGACCAATAGGAACTCTTGTCTCTTCCACCAGTGTTGGCCCCGCCCATTTGGTTCAGTCAGATTTGCAAGCAAAACTTTAGAATTCGCAAGCAAAACTTTTGAACTTGCCAGCAAAAACATTAGTTTTGATTGAAATTAAATCAATATGTTCTCAAATTATTTTATTTTCATTTGCAACCTGTTCTGTTTTGATCTCAACTTTTTTCTTTTTTTTGGTTGCCACTTACAGTTTTTGGGTCCCAAATCTATTCTATTTGATTGATCTTTCCTTTTTTCATTGCAACTTTATGTTTTGTTGTCTCAACTCTCTTTTTTGGTTGCAAAACCTTTTTTGATTGATTGAATAATAAAGAAACAATATTCTCTCCAAACAAAACTGTCAGAAACATTGTGATGCTTTCAGGTTCGTCAAATGAGTATCTGACGAAGCTGAGATTGATTTAAATTTTTTGCTGAACCTTGAACAAATAATATTGAGAGAGGATGAAATTAATTTTTTGGCATTATTAAACAACTGCATCGGTTACATTAAACAGCTTAGTTGATACTTATAAATGTACTGCCATTTGTTTAATGATCTGTTTGCATTGTTTTGCTAATTGGATTGACTTAATAGTTTAAGTCAGTCTGCCAATATTTTTTTCACATTATGAAAACAAGTGATGAATGAGTCTTTTTATTGTGTGATTCATATGTCCTTACTTTAGTATACCTTTGCCATTGCTCCTTGAGATTTGTTTTTCTTTGTTGAGCAAACATTTGGCCAATTGTTAAGTAAAAAAGAAACATGATAGGTACATACCCAGCCATCAAAGTGTCTCAAGACATCTTAAGATGTCTTAATAACTGAAATCAAGACGTCTCAAGACATTTTTGTACATCAAGATGTCTTAAGACATCTTAAGACCCATGTCTATAGACGTGTCTTATAGACATGTCTTAACTTATGACATCTCAAGACATCTCAACAAATGTGTCTTAAGACACATCTTAAGACATCTTGAGAAATCTTGAGACACGTTGATGGCTGGGTATGTATCTGTATCGACCAATTTCACAAACAGGTGATCGTTGATCAGCCAAGAAAAGCCTGATTGGGGCATCCTTAATAATATCAATAATAAGTAAGATTCAAAACCCCTTGCAGCACCCTAGGACAAGAAACAACATCATATTTTTAATTAAACACTCAAAATCTCTATTTTGATTCAACTCAAATAGATAGATAGATAGATAGATAGATAGATAGATAGATAGATTTTTTAATTTACTCTGAAAGGAAGTTGATAATTGAAAAAAAAAAAAAAAAAGCATAAAGCCTTATAAAATGACTGCCTTTTGAAATACATTTCACAAGGTGCACAGATTATTGGGTCAAGATAAGACATAAATGCAATATAACAACCTGGGGCCCGAAGCAAGTTTAACCAAAAAGAATTAAGTTCAACACCTATTGCCTCTCTCTCACAAACAGATTACTGGGTGTTCATTACTTCTTGTGAGAATCTGGGTTCAGGAAGGGGGAAAACACCTTTTTAGAACCAGGAACAGTGAAAAAAAAAAAAAAAAAAATCAAAACGTTCTTTTCAAATGTTATTAAATAAAAGACTAATATTAAAGCTTTGACCTTTATTTGGTGCTTGGGTCAAATTGACCTTGAATATTCATCAGAAGAATAATGATACAGGTAAAATTGTCATCAAACGGAAACTCAATTGCCTTGTCTTATTTTTTGTCAAGTACTTGTAGAGGGAAAAAGATTACAGAGCTTACATACTAAAGTACGCATTTATGTCTTTAGAAGATGTTCAGGTAATTTTGACCCAGGATATCATTGGGCTTTAAAAAATACTACAGAAACAAATTAAACAAACAAGGATCTGCACACACAACAGACTTTATCACAATTCCGTCAAAGAAAAGAACATTTGTCATTACTGTTTACAATCACCAGATCACATTTGAAAATGAAATTGTCATTTGTGATGGAGAAAAAATACAACATATTTTGATTTGGTCTAAGATTGTAAGATAACATATCTGATAGTTTGGTGGCCACTTTGGTGGTATACCCCTAAGAAAAAGTTAAATTTAGTCTGAAATCATGTTTATTTTTCAGACCTTATTTATTTAACACAGGGTAAGAAAAATGTTAGAAGTGCAATAACTCAAAGGATTACAGTTATTGGTTATGATACCCAGCTCTCAAAATTATCTGAAATTTAGTTTATTTAAAAACTAATACACAACACAAACTACAAGCACTTCAAAACAAACCAACGCCAAGGCATTTCCAACACTGTCTGGTGAGTTATCAATCAGTCAATCAATCAATTTTTATTTGTGTAATGCCAGTTAATAACAAATGTTATCTGAAGACACTTCTCAATAGAGCAGGCTGAAGTCATACCCTTCATTTTATAAATATGCATATATACGTATATAAAAATAACAATATACACACATCCAAATCCAACATGAATCCACCATGAGCACAGCACTGGGCTGACCTACAATACAGTACACCTGTAGGGGGCTTACAGTAACAGTGGCAAGAAAAAAAAAAATCTGTTTAATGGATGGAAACCAGACTCATGATAAACAGCCATCCACTGAAGTCGCCAAAGGAAGGGAGGTGGGTAGACACAACAGTATATAAGAACTAAAGGTAGTGACAGATCCATGGACCAGATCATAAAGCTGTCCTCATCATATTTGCCTCTTCTGAATATAAATTTATTAGAGGTTAGCCCCTTGAGATGTGGCATCTTACTTTCAAGAGGGTCTTCCTCTCTATATGGTTGTAAATATAGTGGTGGGGTTATTAATAACCATGGATAGAGGGATTTTATTATATTAACATCTACAACTATAATGATTATATGGTAGAGAGGACTGATCTTTAATAATACAGCAGTAGTTGAACTGCAAAAATGTGGAAAACTGCCCTATCGCTCACTGTTAAGAAATCCTTTAAAATGCCATGGATCCACATCTGTATTTGGATCACCACCAAAATCTTACCATTTCTTCCTTGTGTCGTGACCAACATTCCCTGAAAATGTCATGAAATTCCATTGTGAAACTTGTTGAGTTATAAGACAACATTTGTAAAGCTGCCCTATCTTGCACTGTTAAGGAACCCTTGAAAAAAAAATTCTGGATCTGCATCAATAGTGGATCACCACCACATCTTATAATTTCTTTCTTGCGTCATTACCAACATTCCCTGAAAATGCTGTGAAAATCGATCGAAGCAGCATCGTTTAAGGGATGCTTTGCTCTGCTGTCACTCACAATCCCACGCCCTTCTCAGTTGACGCCATGCCTCCCACGACTAAATCTGAAAATATTAATCCTGCAATTTAAAAAAAATGACACATCACGTTAATATATATTTAAGAGTAAAGCGATAAAATAAAGTATTTTATTAAAAATAATTACAGAGCTGAATCAATATATTTAAACTGAAAAAAATCTTTTACACATATTTTTTATTCAATTTAGTGTTTTTATTTATTTATTTATTTTATTTTATTTAAATTCAAGAGCAAACATTGAAATTTCAGTTTTACATTTTATTTTTTTCAATCTTTTTTATTTTCAATTTAAAACACTTTTGACCTGGGTTAGCTCCATACCTATTTGCAATGTTAACAAAAAATTTCAGGATCCAGATCACCACAATATCACATCTTCACACACAGTTCAATGTTCTGGCAGAATTAATATATATTTTTCCAGGGGTACTGTTTGTAATTGAAAGTTTGCAAAACTTTGAGCCTTATTTTTGTTTTTGCTGTAAATCACCTGCACTCGCAGATCAGTGCTGTATTCCAAAGCCAATGTCTGCTGTTGTATTTGGTTCTTATACTGTATTGTTCATCACCTGTGTTTGCTCAGTCAGAATCATACACATTCACTGAAATATTTTTTCATTTTTTCTTTTTTGATTATACCACCTTAGTGGTATTATTTCATTATTGGTGGAGCACATCACAATATGGTATAAGCTGTTGCATAAGTTAAAACTATATCACAGAAACAAATGACAAATTTGTTGTTGTGGTCTAGTAACCCAATTTCCTTTTACATCATTAGTAAAATACTGTATATTTGTGTTTACCCCATTTATATTGTTCTTTTAGAATCCTAAAGATGTCCTTGGTCAGCTTGACTTTAGTTTGGTCTAAAACGCTAACATAACCTTAATGTTCAAAAGTCATAAAAGTGAACACACAGACTTGTAGTCTCAAAACTCAGAAAATTTTCTTTCTTTCTTTCTTTCTTTCTTTCTTTTTAATGCAGTCATAAGCTACATATTAGTTTCAAACTATGAAAACATCAAATTTTATTTGCTTAAATTTGACTGAATTTATTTTAAACATGTCAATAAAAATACAAGTGAATGAATAATCAAAACATATGTTAATAGCATTAATGTTAGCTAAATATTTCAACTGAACTGGAAGTAGGCCTGTGTTTTTGAACAGGAAAAGGATGAAGGATGGTAGGATACTTATGCTGTCCTACCCCTTTCTGACTTTTTAACAGCAAATGTTTAATGTGAATATTTACACTGAATCAAGACCAAATAAAATACAGAGATCATTGTATTTAACAAGGTAATCAACCGTATCATCTTTATACTATTTAAAAAGAAATGTATACAATATCTGAACTGAATCAAGTGTTTGCTTTGCTTGAACTACTCTTTCAAGCTGTTGCACAAATCCACCTCAACCAATACTTATGCACTTACTCTTTATGGATGCCCAAACATACAGTTTCTTCAATTAAATTTTCCCCTTAACTTATGACCCCCCTCTCTACTTTGAATGTTAGCTAGAAGTAATTAATATCTTGCTTTAAATATTATTTGTGATATGCATATTGGGTGTAGGATGCTTTTGTAGCTGTTCCTCCAGATTTCGACATAGTTGGCAAGTATGGTAATACCAGTGAACAGAGTGAAGTATGTGGAGAATTAATTAACCAAGATTTGCTATTCTCAGAACTGCAATGTTTCACCGTGTATATGCACACACTCTTTCTATTATAATGTTTTCAGCAATAATTTGTACATCAGTGTTGATTTTAGTTTTTCCAAACAATGTAAACTGTGTTTTAAAGGACCTCTTTCACAATACAATACATTGGATTCAATTTGACAAGAATGCATCAGATGATCCTGTGAAGGCATATTATTGTCTCTGTCCTGCTGGAAAGAGAACCTCTGACATGTGTGCACATGTTGCATCTGTAATCTATTATTTGGGATATTATAAACATTTTCAAAATCAGAAACCCCTCCAACCATACACAAGCAAATTCAAAGACTCCATTCTATGAAATAACCAGCCAATCATACATCTTATGGATTTCTCAGATCCCCTTTCCCTCACTATAGTTCCAGTCTACAAATTAAAATTGTCCAAGCGGTTGCTATGCAAAAAGACACGAAGGCCATAAAACAGATTACATGTATATATAAGTACTAGAAACAGAAATTGACAGAAGTAATGTTTATGTATTGCTGTCATTGTAGATATATACAATCTGATTACAACAATCCAAAACTGCATCGGTTTTTACTTGTATCAATGGCTCATTATTATCTCATCACAAAGGCATAATATACAGGCCCTTTGTGGCTGTTCAATATTAAAATGAATAACATTTCATGTGAAATGTTTGTTTTGAATCTAGCATTCAAATTCTAAAAGAAATCATACTTAAAGGATGAATTCTGAACAAATCTTTAAAGGTTCCCTGATATACAAGATATGGAACAGTATCCTGATTCTACCACAGTAACCCAACCTGTTAATTGAACAACTTTACCGGTCTCAGAATTTGATGATTTTTTTTTCCCACTTTGAGAATATATATGTGGCCAAATAATTTGTAAGTATTTTAGGTGTACAGCAACTGTAAGTTGGTCAGACACATCTCCAAAGAATTGAATTTGTTGAAAAAATCATAAAAAAACCTAATTTTTTTCCAGTTAAAATTCAATAACTTCTTTCAATTGTAATACTTAGCTTTACATTTGATTTAAAAAGATGCACCAGACTTCAGTGAAGGTGATTTGACCCAATTTGATGATTTATTATTTGTGTTTGAGTAAGTTTTGGGGTAAAGTGTGCACCCTGGCTCACACCTATGGCAATGATCATAAAATAGGTCATAGTACAGGCCCTGGATGACTTTTGGATTTTCTAAAGGTATATTCTTGAGAGTCTCTTGGTGTACTACAAATACCACACAATAAACAAAAAATTGGGCTGTGGGCAAAATTACATGTATTGTGAAAGAGGTCCTTTAGAGATTATTTGTTTGGGTCACTCCAGTGTTTTGATTTAACTGTTTTTGTTGTAATTCTCCCAAAGTAAGAACAGTTTTGGTCCTGATATTAACCCTTGAGGATCTTCACAGTTTGGGCTCTAATTTCGTAGACCAGGTGCAGGCGGGGCGCACCTGCCCTGCGCCTAGCCTGTGCCGCGCCAACGGGGTGTGTCCAGGGCATTTTGCAAGTTTCGTGCACGGCGCAGGGAGGCGCACCCACGCCTCTGTCTCTCCAACCGGGGCAAATGGCAGAGAGGGAGGAGAGTAGGCGTGAGTGAGTTTAACATAGCCGACTGTAACCTTCACCAATCAAATGAACGCCTCTCCTCGCCTTTAAATGCGCGGCGGGCGAGGCACAGTGACAATTTCACCTCGGTGGCGAAGAAGGTCAGAGCCGCTGTCACTTTTGCAGCAACTGGGAAAGCGCAGGGGCCATCGGGCCGGGCATCGGAGGCCACGATGCGCGTCACCGTGTGGACCACCTTGCGGGACAGATGTAATCTGTTCCTGTGTCATAATAGGAGTACAAAATTAAGTGATAATTACATTTAAACACAGCAGCAGGCTAATCCATTCATCATGCTTGTGATCCACCTGCATTCCTGGTCTGTCATCGCCAAATAGCAGAACCTTAGGTGAAAATATACCTCCTCCTCATCCTCCTTGCAATAATGTACTACATCTTTTTAAATCACGTTACGAATAAAGATTAAAACAGAGAAATATGGGCAATCACAGGTAAATCCTTAAGACACTGAGTGACTTACATTTATTCAGCGTGCGTCTCTCTCTTTATTCTTTTCTATTTAATTTCATGAGATGAGAGAAGCCGGATACTCCGTATGGGATGATGTGGCTGTTTGTGGTTGGCTTGAGAGATGTGAACTCGTTAGTTATGACAAAGGTCTCTGATCATCAGATGTGACGGGACAATCAATATAGATACAAACGTAGGCTATGTGCTGGTTCAGACGGTTACATTAAATAACGGTTGCTGTGATTGTTTATTGCATTGAAATGTGCCTGACACTGTGGATACCTGCCTGTGAGGTTTTGGTGACGTGTGCACACTGTGTGCCTGTCAGCCAAATTACCACTGCACAGGGTGCGCTGAGAATAGACCAGGTTGGAGCTGGCGAGCTTTCAGCGCACCTTCCGCGCGGTTTTTGGGCACGAAATTGTCACTGCTCCAAGCTGAATCTGTCGACACCTCCCCCTGGTGCGGCGTCACACCCATCTTGGCGCAGCCGGTCTACCAAATTGCCAAATTGGCTGTGCACGGCGGTGCACCGGATGAAACTACCACTGAATTATGGTCACCTCTATACTAACTAACTGTTGTCTGTTATGTAAATAGCTACACATTCAATTACAACTTCTTTTCTTTTTTACATAGGTTAAATGACTTCCTCCACGATGTATTAAAAGCACAAAACAGAGAGGCTTTACTTTGCACGTGTGTCTGCATGAGTATGATGGCACACAGGATCGTCCCTCTTTCTCCAGTCCTTCATAATGACAGACAGCCTCCAAATCTTTCATTCATCAAAAAATTCAGTTAATGATGGAGGTTAATGTTGTTTATGACAGTCCAAACATGATGACACGCACATGGAAGATTCTCTCTCTCTGTCCCGTGCCAATTTACACCTGGCTTTCAAATGTGCTAAATTTAGATGCAAAAACACCGAGCGCAATCAGTTTTGGGTTTGATAAATCACATTGCGGGTGCTAAATGACTACATTTACATCCACTCCCAGTATTTTGTGTGTTCTGATCATTTGCATGTATTCTGCATATTCATATATTGGTGCCACTACAGTCAAATAGAATGCAGTTATTACAGTTTTTATAGTCATTCCCTAATAATGAATATAGGCTACATTAATAGTAAAAAAAATCATATAAATTAAATTGAAACCTCTTTCTGTAAAGTCAGAGCTGTAGAAGTAAAAGAGATGTTTGATCATCAGGATGACTTTGGTGTCAATACAGTAAACAACAGTTTAGCTATTACAGTTTTTATAGTCATTTCCTATTTATCAATATATTACAATATAAAAAAACATAAAATACATTTAAACCTATGTCTCTAAAGTCAGAGCTTTAGTATAAACTAGAAGAGATGTTTGCCCATCAGGGTGACTTCGGTGCCACTACAGTCAAATAGAGTGCAGTTATTACAG
This sequence comes from Cetoscarus ocellatus, assembly GCA_037902135.1. Classification (NCBI taxonomy): domain Eukaryota; kingdom Metazoa; phylum Chordata; class Actinopteri; order Labriformes; family Labridae; genus Cetoscarus; species Cetoscarus ocellatus. The sequence continues at coordinate 16,506 of JBAMNC010000727.1, forward strand.
TTTTTATAGTCATTCCCTATTAATGAATATGCATCAGGCTAACTTTGACTAATTAATATACATCAATATAAAAAAAAATCATACAAAATACATTAAAGCCTATTTCTCTAAAGTCAGAGGTGTAGTATAAAGTAGAATAGACGTTTGATCATCATTCTGAGTTTTTTGTCACTAAAGTCAAAACTATCCTGCGAGAGCCTGTCCTCTCTCACCTCGGGGGGCGGGGCTTAACTTACAATTACACTGCATGGAGGAAATAGTTCTCTGAAACCTTTGACCGAGTTATCTTTGACATTTGTGGGCCACCTGATATTTCCAACCAGGTACACCGAAAGGACGGCAAGGTATGGCCTCTGTCATGTCATTACAGAAGACGTTCGTGTAACTTTTGAAATAAATTCGTAACGATGTTGACAGAGAATACGCATGTCTCTCCTCCACAGCTCAGGGGTTAAAGCTGGTAAGCATATGCAGCAAAGACGATCTAAGCTAAACGAAGACAAAAACGGCTCACCTGCTGATCTTTAATGCATTACCTTAAGATAAGCTAATGGACATTGCGTTTTTCTCCTGTTCTGCCTGTGCCATGTTACATCATTCTTAAGTAATCGTGTCAGGTCTGCACGTGAGAGTACAGGCTGAAAAAGGCACGAAAACCATCTCCTTGACCCTTTATTGTAAATTTTTATTCATGTGTCTTTATCTTACAGCTGAAGCAAACAACCTCAATATCGTTCTTCTCTCTTTGGTCCTTTTTTTCCCGCATCCAAGCATAATATTTACTTAGGGTGTTAAAGGAAGGTCAATTGCCTGACTTCTAATGGATATAAAATGATTTAGACTTTTTATTCTAATTAAGTTAAAATTCCTGGACAAGGAAGTGCCTTTAGACACTTTCTGTTCCTGTTTGTATTCTGTTCCAAGGGAAACCTGCAAAATATTGCAACCCAGGGTACATGTCAACAGATATGCAACAACCAACCCTAGGATTTATTAGAAAAAGCAGCATTAAGTTACAGAACTTAAGTTCTTAGTGAGCCTGAATTATCAGTGAGGAGGTAAGTTTGTCTTGAATGTTAGACCAGAACCAGAACCCAGTAAACTGCTTCCAACAAGTTGTGAGTAATCAGATATTTTGAAATAAATAATTTATTAAGTTTAATATATAATGGGAAGAAGACATTATCACAGTACAACCCTTTTCATATACATGCAGAGCAGCAATTTAAATGATATGTAATCAAGGTAAGTAAATAGGTTATGACATACATCACACAAGTCAAAGTAGTACTCACAGTTGTAAGACAAAAACATATTTTATTAGAATATACCATGTTCATTCTGACCATATATCGTATTAAACATACCCATCATGTAAAGTTAAACCATATGTCAGACAGTGATTACAGTAAGTTAAGTATATTTATGTTTATATTATTTTTTCCCTCTGTTGTATTTTGTTTGTTGTTTTGCAGTGTGACACGATGGTGACTGAAGGGGAGACTACGGACTTGCTCAAAGTGCTACACCTTTTGGTACTTTCTTTTACCTGGGGCATCCAGGTCTGGGTCTCCTTTATAGCAGGTCAACTGCACATAAGCGAGAATTATATAGTTGAATCATAAATTGTTGAGTGCCTGATTTATGCCATCTCTAATACTACTTGTTTTCCTTCGTGCTTCGCAGGGTTTGCATTGGCTCGGCAGGTAACTCTGCACACATTTGGCCTTGTGCAGAGTAGGCTTTTCCCTGTATATTTCTATTGTCTGATGGGATGTAGTGCTGTCAGCCTTGCTATGTATGCTGTGTATCACCCCAGAGAGCTTCTGGACTGGCATGAAAGTTTACAAGTTAAACATCACAGTTCTACAGATTATTTTAAATTGCTAGAAACCTCAATTCCAAAAGTTGTGTAAAATGTGAATAATTCAGAATACAGTGATTTTCAAACAGTCTTCAGTCTGTAGTCACCAACTATAGCTCAAAGAAAATATATTTAATGTTTAAACTGATCAACTTTACTATTTTTAGACTTGTACTACATGTTTGAAAAAGATGTATGTTTATCACTCATCACTTCTTCCACTAGCAGCACTGTTTTAGAATGCCACACCTTTGAAATTGGAGACAGATTAAGACTTCAAGTAGGCCAGCTTTGTACCTGCACTTGTGTATGCCAAAGCCATGTAGTTGCAACTCAATCAGAATGTAGCTTGGCATTGTCTTGATGAAACAAGTAGGGAAATTTCTGAAAAATGTGTTGTCTGGATTGAAGCATATGTTGTTTCAAAACTTTTATGTACCTCTCAGTATTTATAGTGTCATCACAAATGTGGCAGCAGTTACCCATGCTACATACACTAATACACTAACACACTCATCCCAGATATGGCTTTTGAAGTCTGCATTAATACACAATATACAATTGGATGCCTGTTCAAATTGAGTCTGGTTTTGCATGAGATTCCCTGCCTGCCTTAGGATGGCTATTCTCTGGACCAATGGTTCCCAAATGGTGTGGTGGGGCATACTGGTGTGCCAGATTTGTTGAGTTATGAGTTGTCATTACAGTAACAACAACTAATGAATGAAATTAACATTTTCTATATCCGTGCATTCATTTCTGAATACGGCAGAAAATTCTGGAACTTCAAAAAATCATAACAGATCCTACAAGGGAACACATATTGCCAATAACAGCTTTAGTGTCTTGATTGAATTATTACTTTTTTGTCTTGCCTATTTATAAGTTCAATGTACACACAAAATGATGACTCATCAAGTTTTAATGTGAGCTGCTGAATTGCTAAAATTTAATAAGTTTTCGAACATTTTTTTTCATCTAACTGTATTAACAAATATTTCACAATTAGGCCCAATACAGTTGTTATTTGAATTGTATTATACATTATTACAAACAAACATTTGCATACTGGAAGGACACTATTACACATGTTAAAAAGGACATATAACATGGATATGAATATGGCGTAAGTTGAGATTTTGGTTTGGTTTCAGGAGTATGACTGCTAGATGATTTACATCAGATTCTTGACCTGGTATGCCCTTCTAAACAATTTGGTATGCCTGACCCAATTCCAAGCTTGTAGCAAACTATTTTTTGACCAAATAGCCCCTAAGTATGTGGTGTCAGAATAGGTATTTTACTGCTTCTAATCAGGCCAGAGCCTCCCTGATCTCGAATGGCAAATAGACCTTAGGGCGGGTTGACTATGGTGTAAATCTCACAAAACCTAATAAGAGCGAGCAGACGAGAAAGTATTATCAACCAAATGTTACCAACTTTTATAACCCACAAACACAAAAGTAAACATTAACACTGTCTTGCCAGGACAGCAAGCTGAGGATAGTAATGATCTGGACATTACAATATAAATAACAATTAGATTACATTTATTGAAATAATTTATGCAACAACAGATTGTATTCATATTTTTGTTTAATACCAAATAAAGAAAACAGAGAAAAAAGAGAATATGATCCAATCCAGTTTTTCTCTTTAATCTAATGTGATCCAACAAAACATTTAACTCTAGTATGCTGGCCTTTGACCCTCCTGCTTTTGGGGCATCGGTGGTGCCGTCTGATAGTGTGCTTTATCAGTAATTTGGAGGTTGCAGGTTCAAGCCCAAGATGTCACATGGACATGTGCCCTTGGGCAAGACTCTGAACCCCAAGTTGCTCCCACTGCTGCATCAATAGTGTGTAAATGGACATGAAAGGGTGTAAATGTGTTAGCTGATATTGATGGATAATTAACATAGAAACTCAGAACCATCAGTGAGTGAATGTGAGAGTGAATGGGTGTGAAGGGGGAAGTGTGACCTGCAGTGTAAAGCTGCTTTGAGTAGTCAAAAAGACTGGAAAAGTGCTATATAAGCTCAAGTCCATTCCTGCTGATTTTTTATGAGATTGCATGTTTATGAAATCTACAGAAAAATCACTTCTTCAAAAAGCAGGTGTGTGAATTGTCTGAACTGTCTTGTCTGTGCATGTGCAGGGTTTTATGTTAAATTCAGTCAGTCTTTCTCCAGGCATGTAAAGTCAGTTAAGATTTTAAAGTGATCTACTGTGTTGTTCCTCTTGCCTCTGTAGCCTTGCAAAATTCTGCCAAGCGCTCTTGTCATGGTGAATTAATGTTAGGTCTTTGCAAATGATAAAACTACAAAAATAAGTTTGGAAAAAGTAGTTTCCTCCAGAGTCTTTGCTCAACCATGGTTCAGCTATTTTAAAACAGTCAGCAATACGAAAACAGTAGGGTTTATCAGCTGAAACATAAAGTATCATATTTTTTAGCTGTATTAAATTTAATACTTTGAGCAGAAGGATCGTCTCAGCCAGTCCAAGGCCTCCAAGGAGCTGGTGGACAAGCGCAGGGCCATGATGGAGGAGTACCATCGCTACAGGGAAGCAGCGCTGCAGTCTTACCAAGAACAGAAGAGCATCCGCCTGGAGCTCAGAGGAGGAGTGGACACTGATGAGCTGGACAGCAACGTGGACGACTGGGAGGAAGAGACCATTGAGTTTTTTATCAACGAAGAAATCATTCCCCTTGGAGATCTTTTTTTTTTTACATTTTACATGACATTTCTGCTCTCTTAGAATTGGGGTTTGTGTTTCAAAATGTGCAAATAAATAGATATATTTCACTATTGAAGCCTCTTTTCTTGTCTTTCAGATGGCTCTTTACTTTTTAGTACTGATCATGGCTGGTCTAAACGCCCGCTGGTTTGGCCCAGCAGCAACTGAAGTGATGTACCAAATGAGGGAGGTCGAAAAGGAGCATGGCTTGGGAAACCAGATTGGCCTTGGCAGCCTCAGAGAAGCGTATGCTAATCTTAGAGAGCAGGACCCCAAATACAGGGCACACAAGAGCTTGTTTGGCCACTACCATGGGCTGTCCAACCTCTGCAATCTGATTGGTTTTATCTACACAACTACCAATTTGATCTTCACTGCTCTAAATTTATCCACCATTTAAAGAATAGTTTTTTGATTTATATAAAAATATCTATTTTTTGTCAGTATTCTATGAAATGGGGCAAGATCATGGAGGTTGGTTTAAATGGCAGAGTTTAATATAATAATTGTGACTTCATTTAAGGATAAAATTGCTGATCTTGCATCACTTTTGCAACAATTTGTAAACACGTTTAGCACAAGTGCCCTGATGATGAAGCATGCTTTTAATGTCATTTGGTATTCCGTTCTGAACTTTTATTTCACAAGAAAAAACGTACTGATCTTTTCAGACAGTGATTTCCTGGCAGTTGTATATTTTTATATAAATATTTCTTGTAGATCGTTTCTTTTTAAAAACTTCCTGTTTGAAACACCCTTAGATTTCTCATCAGGAATTAGATGATCTTAAAATAGACTAACTGTATTAGTGTAGCCTTAGTATGAAATGTAAAAGCATGTATGACCATCATCACAAAAAGTCATTATTATGATATTTCTATTATGGATGCCTTAAATTGCTACTGAAAATTTAGATGAAGCGACTTCTAGCACAACAAATAAGACATTTAAATGAAAGTAGCAAACATTTTTGCCGTCTTGCTTATGTAATATATGCTGCTGCATAGTGTATGATTTCACAAATGCATTTATTGGCTGCTGGTACACTTTCTGTATGATTGAAAGGTATTGCGTCTTTTTAAATACTTTTGTCATTTCTTGCAGGGGGTGATGTAAGAACAGGAAACGTTTTAAATCCATTGCTGGACAAAACAAACTATGCAGTTCCTTTACAAGATAATGTTCCGTCTTTCATGTAATTCTATAATTCATGGTAGAAAATACTTTGTACGTCTTTTTCTTAGACAGTTTTGTAAAGAGAGATGTGTTTAACAAAAGTCCTCATTCTCTTGATAGTGTCTAATTTCACAGTACAATGATTGGCTGCAGTGTACTGGTATAATTAGGTTTTGATTGAAATGTATCATATCTTCTTTAATGTTTTTGAACTAACATTGTTGTTGGGTGATCAGATTGCCTGCTACTGTCCTCTGCTACAACTTTTTGCAAACTTTTTTTTTTTTTTTTTCTCACAGATATAACTCGTTTTATTGTATATAACTTGTTTTATTGGTTTGAAAACAAACTGTCCCTACATTCTCATTGATTTACTTGATTGAACTGATGATTGAACCCAGACCAGACAGTGCCTGCATGATGCACACTACGTTTTCATTGAAACAGACTTGAATGCAAAGAACAGTGCTGTGATGGGCACAAGAGATTTTTTTTTTTTTTTTTTGCAAATAGCAGCTACAACATTAGCACTCGTGTTATTAGTTTGTTTCAATATAAAAAGGTGAAGGGATAGGTTTTCCTAGTTGCAACTCACGTTGTGCTTTTAAAAAAGATGTTAGTCACTTTCTTTGACTCAGAATTGATTTGATCAGAATTTATAAATTAGGGTCTATTTCCAGAGGTCACTGATATGAACAAACAAACCCCAGTGTGTCCAACGCATGTCAGTGAGCAACTTATCTTGTTACTGGACTTATTTCCTCATGCATTTGAAAATATGACAAAAAGGTATGCATGGATAAATCTGACAGTTTCTTCCTTCCTAAACATTAAGCTCAAGACACAATTGAAATAAGAACAAAAACATATACCGGTATACTTGGAGATAATCAGTTCTGAGTCAATATACATTCTTGTCAACATTTTACACTGTCGGGAAAATATACTTGGGTTCTCAAAACTCTTAAAACATACTTCTTTTACAGTTAGACGGGGAGAAGTCTTCAATTCTGTGACTGCCAATTAAAACACGAGGAAGTAGGAAAGCAGAATGTGGTTCTACCAGCACCCCTTCTGCTTAAGAAGAGAAAGATATAGGTAATTGTCCTCTACATAGCGCGCGTGTGCACACTGTGGACAGCCCCTCTCGTGCTGTGTAGACTGGCACAGCCCCTCACAGCTCTCGGCAGCTGCCTTAGTGCCTGCATTAAGCCAATCATAGAAGGAGCTCCAGCTACACTGCAGCTTCAACACATAAGCAAGATCCGGGAGCCGCGCAACTTGTAAACGAAGGAAAAGGGGCAAGGTACGCCGACGAGGAAGAAAAGCTTGCTCCCGTACCCGTTTTTAAGGTAACGCATTAGATTGTATGCGTATGTTTTGCCGTTTGGGGTTACTATCTGCTTTCTTAGTGCTGGATGGGGATCAGTTGCTTGTCACTAATAGCTATTTGTTTTAGAGAATCGAGGTGGACGTGTGCTCTCTTCCGCAAGAAGGTGAGTTAAGATCAGTAACTGTGGAAATCATTCTTCCTAGATTAATTATCTGTTTCCCCCACATATTAAAGATAACAGGCTTTTAATGGGATTACAGCTTTGGTTTTACTCAGAGCCCATTTTGTTATTTATACCACTGCTGTGTAAGTAGCGTGCAATTTGTCATTTTTATAAGTTTGAAAATAAACTAGCTAGGGCCCCGACCCAAATCACACAAAGGCTGTCCATAACTGCTTTTAGAACTGATCGTACAGCTGCCAACTTTATCAGTAGCCATTCCCTGCGGTTTAGGGAGGCTGGCTTATCAAACAATGACAAATGAGAGATCTGCTGCTCCATCAATGTGCCCCTTTTGCTGTGTACCTTAGTATGATGATAATTATTATTATCAGATTTGTTTTTATAGGCCTAACTATTAGTTGTTTATGTTTTATTATACATCACAGTTCTCCAATGTGACATAGCCTGTCTGGGCTCTGGTTTTCATTCACTCTCAGTACATATTTTACCAGAGATGGTAATTCTGACATCATAACAGTCAGAGTAGACGTGTTTACACCAAAATGACCTGGGCTGGTCAGCAGGCTTTTTTGTTGATGTTGTACAGCAGTTTTTTTTTTTTCAACACAGAAATCGCCTAACCTCGGTTTCAGTGTTTCAGTTAGACTACTGATTTCCCACTAAAATCAGCAGGTAAACGCGTTTTTTTTTTTCAACGCAGGTAAACCTGCTAACAATGGACCCCTTATACATTGGCAGCAGACCCGGGTCTAATGGTGCGTTCCAGTTGTACTGGGAAGTCGGGCTTTCCGAGTTCCAAGTGGGAAATTTCAACTGGAACGCCCCCCGAGGTCGGAATTTCCTACTGGGAACTCAGGGATCCTCACCACTCCCGAGTTGACAATCGAAGATGGCTGCCCCCAGTGTAAACAGTTATTAAGCTCCTGTAATATTCCGTGAATTAGCACTTCTGACGAGTGTTTGTCGCACTAAATCAGCCGTATACATAGTATTGTTCAACTTATATTCATGGAAATGCTGCCATAGTGTTATTTATATTCTTCATATGGTATTTGTGGACTACAACGCAGGGCATGCTAACAACGGCTAACACAACGGCTAACAATAGCCTGGTAGATCGGCATGTTTTTTCCGACTTTGTAACTGGAACGCAGATAACTTGGAGATGACGTCATTCCCACTTCCTTCTTCCCAGTTCCGATGTAAATGGAACGCAGCATAATCACCAGCAGAAGATCTGTGTGGCGTTTTTTTTTTTTTTTTTACCTCTGGTGCGTCAAGCTGATATCACATCATCAGCACGACGAAACACGGCCTGGTAAACAATGGAAAGGAGCACGGAAGCCATGGACACGGTGGTCAACTGTTTTCCATACTTTGTACTTTTGTCCCTCTTTAAAAATATACAAACTCAGCGCAGACTGAACAACATTCGAGCGCTGATGATACAAAGGCGGATGGAATTTGTTGCTGAGATGGCAAAGAGTCACAGAAAGTGCAGACGATGGAGATGGGCAAGATCTTATGCCGTAGGCACGTTACGCCAATGTCATCCTGTAAATTAGCGCATTCACCCAGGTGTGATGTTCCCACTGAAGCCGATCAGAGCCGAGCCAATAAAGATCTGTGTCGCTTGCAGGGTCAGTCAACCTGGGTCTAAATGCCGATTAGAGCCTTTCCAACTGCCAACAAGAGCCGATTGTTGCCGTGTTTAAACAGGTTTTTTGGCCAGCGGGAAAGGAGTATACATCAATTTTCAGGCAGTGCTAGTGGCTTTTTTTTTTCCTCTGATGCGTCAAGTTGATGTCCATCACATTGATGACATCCTCAGCGCACCGAAACATGACCTGGTAAACAATGGAAAGGAGCATGGAAGCCATAGACACGGAGGTCAACTGTTTTCTGTACTTTGTACTTTTGTCCCTCTTTATAAATATGCAAACTCAGCGCAGACTGAACGACATTCGACTGCTGATGATACGAAGGCAGATGGAATTTGTTGATGAGATGGCAAAGAGTCACAGAAGTTACAGACGGGCGCGATATTTTGCCGAAGGCACGTTACCCCAATGTCATCCTGTAAATGAGTGCATTCACCCAAGTGTTCCACTGGGAGCCAATCGTGGCAAGCCAATAAAAACCCATGTCACTTACAGGGTCAGTCGACGTGGGTCTGAATGCCAATTAGAGCCTTTCCCACTGCCGACAGGAGCCAATTGTCAGCATGTTTAAACAGGTTTTTCGGCCAGTGGGCGAGGGGTATATGTGAAGTTTGCATGCTCTCCCTGTGCATGTGTGGATTTCTCCATTTACGTCCATTTCCTCCCACTGACCAAATCATGCTTGTGGGTTAACTGAATACTCTGAATCGCCCTTAGATGTGAAAGTGTTAGTGAAAATTTATCTGTCTCTTGCAGGCCCTGTAATTTGCTGACAGCGATTTCAGGGTTACCCAGCCTCCCACCCAGTGCCAGCTGGGATAGGCTTCAGCACTCTGGCATGGGAAAAGTGATACAGATGTTGGATGAACAGTTGTAAAACTTGGCTTGTGGCTTGCTTGCATCTAAGTGAATGAGCTCAGAGAGTCAGGCATCTTTTTTTTTTTACATAATTCTGCACTTTTATACTGTGTGCATATTTTCTCATGAGCGTATCTGAAAACATCAACTTTTTTGCTAGGAGCATATTTGACAGTTAATGGCGGCCTAAAATTCAATAAAGTACAGTTAGTAAGAAATTTGAATACTCAGGAGCTCACACCTCAGAATGAGCATAAAAATTAACAGAACAAACTATTAATATATATATATATTTGTTTTCTTAGACGTTTTATTATACTTTAAGACACTGAAAGGGATATGAATACAGAGTATTAAGAAAAATAAAGCTATAAGGGACACGTCTAGGGGAAGTAAGGCATAAATCAAGGTAACAATAAAACAAGCTAATAATTATATAGATTACTTGTTTTAACAAACATGGCTGGAGCCTAAGTAAAATATGTAGTTAGACTCTAACTAAGTTAGACTCTATTTTAATACATTGGTAGAGTGAATTTGTTAATTGTACACCAAAAATCACAACAAAAACTTACTAACACTCAAAGGTAACACTAAACATTTTAATAGATGATAATGACAACTTGGTGTTCTAGAAGAGTTTAGTGGAAATAAGTAGAGTATTTTGTTGATGTTTAAACAGTGTCAAATGACATGACTGAAGTCGTACACCAGTGATAGTTTTACTTCTGTCAACAATTTCATCAAATTTTGTGCTTTGTCTTACACCATACTGTGGTTCTGTCTTTATCCTATCATTTAAGCAAAACTTTGAAAAGAATCAAATTAGTTTACTATGAACAAAAGTTAGTCAAAAGGCGAGGTATTCACCATAGTTTCAAATGGGAGAGAGGCCAGCAACAACAGCTTTTGTCTAACCTACTAACAGGTACTAAGGAGGACAAGGTTCAACAAATGAGCACTTCTTGTAAAGGTCGGGCTGGCCAAAGCCACAAACACAATTAAATAAAGTTAGCTTTAATATTAAAACTACCAATACTACTACCAATACTGCTAACACCAATAATAATGATGATAATAATGATAGCAGCAACAAGATGACAACTAATATAACTACCATTAGCACCTTCATCACCACTTTAATCACGTTAGTTAATTCAAATTACTAACAAATTACTCACAATAGTTACAATAAGGAAAGGAGAAAAAGATTTGTAAGAATAATAAAATAATTACAATGGTTTAAGTAATAATAGAAGGTAATAATTGTGGTTGAAACAGCAAAAAATATGATAATAATAATAATAATAATAATAGTAATCATCATCAGCATCATGGTAAATTATAGTGATGATAATAATAATAAGAGGAAAAATCACTTCCCTTAGATTCCCCAAAAAATAAAAAAACAAAAGAGAGGTTAAGTTATTAAATTAAATATTTTCGTGGGTTGGAATTTGGGCAGCTGGAGATGTCAGTTTTTTGATGAGCATGGACCATGATTTGTTAAAAATGTCTGTTTAATTGTTACACATAGTTTTTCAAGGGGTGTGTGTTAAATCAGGAGGTTTTTCCATAAGAAGATAATGAGATGACTTTTGGCTTTTTAATAAAGGAGAATGGTCTTCTAAGCAACTGCTAAGGCAGCAAGGAGTATAAATGAAGTTTATTTGTGTGAAGTTGTTGATAGGTCTCCTAAATTGCAGAATTTAGGGTACATGGCAGCCCAGCATGAGGACCCAGAATTGCCTTAGTAGTGTGCAATGTATGGAAGTGTCTGCTCTGTTTAAGGAGCAATGTGTGCATTTATCAGAGTAAGTGAGACCCATTTTGTGCATATTCTTACCCATGTAGTGTGTTCTATGAATAAACTTGTGCTGGAGAAGTTGTAAGTTACTATTTTTCTAGGTAAGAAAATAGTTATTACAGATTTGTGTCCAGAAGTCGGCATTGGCACTGATGGAGAGATGGTTTTCCCACTTAGATGTGGGAGGAGAAATTCAGGTGTTTAAGGAACCAGTAAGAATGAATGTTCTTGAAAGTGTTTTTTTTTTAGAGCTAGAGATACCAAACAACTTTTCTATTGGAGTGAGTTGGTTTAACGACTGAAGGGAATTATTATGTTTTGGTAGATTCTAATTATATTCCAGAAAGCAGTTTCCCAATGCCGAACTCTGGACCAAGTACTGAAAGTCAGCAAATTGGGATTTTTGGATGACATGATGGAGGTGTGTGATGCCTTTGCTCTTCCAGGTTCAAGATTCAAGATTCCTTTTATTGTCATTTTACAATGTGTAACCCTATACACAATAAAAACGAGATGGAGTTCTCACCAAAATTGCAGTGCAAAGTACAATATAAAGATAAACTAGATACAAATTAGGTAATAAAATAAGATAGAATTATTAGCTAAAAGAGCTAAAAATAGCAGGATCAGTTATTGCACACTCAGTCCAGTTGGCTTGTGTCTGTGTGTGTGTGGGGGGGTGCATTTGGGGATGGTGCACAGGCTGTTAATCAGTCTAAGAGCCTGTGGTAATAAGGAGAAGATGTGGTGGGAGGGATGGTGAGGGTCCATAATGATGGCAGTGGCCCGATTGATGCAGCGCTGTTGATATAGCTCCATCAGGGTGGGTAGAGGGGCCCCTACAATCCTGATTGCCATCTTCACCGCTCTGTTCAGTCGCTTTTTCTTCTCCACGCTTCAAGATCCAAACCAGCAGGTGAAGGCAAAGGTTTGGGTGCTTTCTATAGTGCCTCTATAGAAAGTGATGAGATGTGTGGTGGGGAGTCCAGTTTTCCTGAGCTTTCGGAGGGAGTGTAGGCACTGTTGTACTATTGTAAAGCAGCACCAAGTAAGATTCTGTTTTTTTAGCTCTCTAGAGGCCTCTATGGTCATTGAGTGTAACTGCAAGGTCATAAAACAGCGCCTCACACCAAAGTGCATTTGTTGACATACAGAGGGAGGAGAAGTGAGCAGACAGGACGTCCTAAGAGACAAATAAACCATGTGGACTGATAAGGTACAGTCTGATCATGTTTCTATTTGAATAAATCATCATTTACTTACAAGTCCAAGCAGTACCAGGGCTAAATCAGCACCAATCGGACATGCCTCCTCGTCTTTCAGCTCATGCCAGCGAGTGAACGCCGGGCCAGTGTTTATCCCTGTGTGGGCATTTAGCTTGTTACTCTCCAGCTTTCTTTTTTTCGTCTCCTCCGATAAACATTTTTCTTCTGGTTTTTTGCTGCTTCCGCCATGATAACACTACATGTAGCTTTCTTCTTCTTTAATGGCGGGTGGCATCCAACGTCAGAGGAGCATTACCGCCACCTATGCAGGAGTGTGAGCCAGAGGTCCCCATTTCCAATAGGAAAATAAGTGCATATTTACTTTAAACTAAATTCTGTTCATTAAATCTGTTTTAAAAATTCATGAACTGCTTTATATTCTCCTTTTCCCAACGTTTAGCTTTCACCTCGAGGGGGAAGAGAAGTATGCCGTAAAGCAGTCAAAACAGTAAAATCTGTCGTTTTTTAATGTGGAAGTGTTCCTACCATCCACATCGAAGTTACTTAGTGCCAGTGAAGGTGATACAGACCCCCTAAGACCATGACAGAGGTGTCATTCAACCTGTTGTAAGGCGATGTACCATCACAATGATTCTAGAAATATTATATTAGGGTGGAAAAACTACATAGTGTTGGTTTAATGTCCGCAACAGTGTTGGTGGTTCAGGTGAGATCATCGTCGATGTGAACGCCCAGGTACTTCACACTGTTGACTCTGTCCACAGCAGTGCCGTCAATGTGTAGAGGTGTGTGTTGTTGTTTGGACCTTCTGTAGTCTATCACAACCTCTTTTGTCTTGTCTACATTGAGGAAGAGGTTGTGGGATCTGCACCATGCTTAGAATTCTTGCACTTCCACCCTGTATGCAGCCTCGTAGTTATCCTTGATGGCGCCCATTGCAGTTTTGTCATCCGCAAATTTAATTATGTGGTTGGTCTTGTATGTGGCAGTGCAGTTATGGGTCAGAAGGCTAAAGAGCAAAGGGCTTAGGACACTGCCCTGGGGGGAACTTGTGCTTGGGATGGGCTTTGATGTACGGCTGCTAGGGATGTAACGGTTACCGGTGAAATGGTAAACCGCGGTAAAATTTCACACAGTTAGTATTTCCGTGTCCTGTTTAAATTACCGGTAAACCGAGTTTGATTACCACACTGTGTCAATAACTCGGTGATGCTGCTCACTGCCTGGAAAAGCTGGAACTATGTGTCTGCTCCTCAGTATAGCAGCCGCGGTCCCTTGCAGACAGAGGCGCGCATGCGCAGTTTGCATTGTTTGTCCTCTGAAAGTGAAAGTTTGGCCACTGCGGTTGGTGCCCGCACAGACAGTGCAGGGATTTTTCCCCTTGAAACGGATAAAGTCTAAAGTCCGGTCGTAGTTTGGATTTTACAAAGATGCCGAGGATAAACTGAAGACGGTCACCCTGTCTAAAACACGAAGCTGCTGCCGGCGAAAGAAAAAGACGCGTGATTAAAACTACTGTAACTCCTCGAGTGAGTGAGGTGAGTGAGCTGACTGAGCCAGAGAGAGAGAGAGAGAGAGAGAGAGAGAGAGAGAGAGAGAAGAATCCGTGAGCCATACCTGAGTGAATTATCAGTGGTTTATCAGTATTTTCTGTGTAAATAATGCATAAATGTTGTAAATAATAGTGTGGCAACTGAATCTGGAGGAGGGGGAAGGGTATGTGGGGTACCCTGAGCTGAGAGCTTGAACCTCAGTCCCCTTCAAATAAGTCTAGCCATAAAAGGTTAATGCCTGACAACGCTACCTTCGGAATTGCACCCAAGGAATCACACCTTACCAGAAGGACACAGGTCCATTATTGAACGAGCCAGAGACATGGTTCCAGTATAAACAAAAAGGTAATCTTTATTAAGCAACAAAAAGGTAAACTTTGTTAAAACTCCGTTAAAAAGGGACTGGGGGAAAATTAAGGGGACCAATCAGAGACTGGGGCGTACCAGGGGTGAAGAGGGGCTGATGAAGGGGAAAGGGGTGTCCCAACAGAACCAAAAATTTACCAAAATCACCCCAGACGCTCGTGGCAGACACACACTCACTCGCACGGACGTGGAAGGGGGAGCCCAAACCAGGAACACAGCACACCAAGGAGGGGGACACCACCACCCTAAACACCACTTCTCCACCCGTGGCTCCCAGCTCTGAAAGGACAAGAAAATGAAATTAGAAGGGGAACTTGAACACAACAATACAAACTCAAATGGTTATAAAAAAAAAAAAAAAAAAAAAAAAAAAAAAGGAATAACCCGCTACACCCAACCTAATCAAATTAATATTAAAGGGAGTAACAAATCCCCCTAACCAATATATTAGAGCAAAATAACAAAATCTAATTATGCCCCAAACCACCCAACAAGAAGGAACAAAAACAATCACTTCAAAATAAATGAACAAATATACTTGAATACATAAACCTAACCCACTAAGCCCCCTAAAGTAAATATATAAATCAATAATCAATTAATTAAACCCAAACAGGAAAGAGATCACAAATCAACCCCAAAGAAACTTATCGTAAGGGGGATTAAATTAATCACTAATAAACCCCAACAAAATTGATCATAAAGAAAATGAAATTAATCACAAAGGAAACTAAATCACTACTAAAGTCCCCAAACAAAAAGAGAAAGTAACGACCCATAACAATTAATAGGCACAACAAAAGTAGAAACAATAACCCAAATCATCAATAATTCCCAAACCCAACAGTCAATAAAAGTTCTTGGCCTGCCGGGCCGATATGCGCTGAGGCGTCAGGTCATATGCATGCGGGGCGTTGAATGGCCCGCGGCTTATCCAGGCCAAGCCGGGGGCGCATGCACAAAGGAGCCGCACTCCCACGAAACACAGAGCAGCAAGCAGATAAAAACGAGGAGTACCGACCAGTAAGCGGAGCGAAGCCCAGCCCGGTATCACCGGGCAGAGTGAAGCTCAGCACAACAAAGCGGTCCAGTGAAGCAAAGCAGGAAGCGAAGCAAAGCAGCCCCGGGAAACAAAGCAGACCTGGATAAACAAAGCAGCCGCCTCCCAGGTCTCCCACTGCTGTAGCCCACGAGTGCTAACAGAGAGAGAGAGGGGAAGGCCTCTCACCATGATTATGTGATACATTGAGAAAAAAAAAGGTTAGAGCTAACAGGTTTAGCCCGAGGAGGGTCACCTACCAGGCAGATCACCGCTTATCCACCCCGAGGGAGAGGCGACATTACGTGCCGATCGCAGCTACAGGAGGCATCCCAAAGGGAGTAACACACCGGGCATCTAAAAGCCATACATAGGTTTTACAAAACGGAAGCGCCAGAGGAATATTAAAGGGAGCTGAACGGTGGCAGCCGTCAGCTGACATACCTGTTTGTGAGCAGCGGTGGGTGCCGGTGAACCCGGAAGTGAATGGAGCCGAGAATCGCCAAGCAAGAGGGCTGCCGGAGGTTTCCCTACCTCCTTTTATAGGGCGCCCCCAGGCGGTCATTGGCTGACACACACCCTGGGAGTCATGTGCGGATGAGGGTGGCCGCAACATCATCCTGCTACAATCGCATTAGTATAATTCTGGAGTGTGTTCTTGCCGTTCTTTTACCGTCTATTTGCCTTGTTTTGACAATCAACTATGATTGTTTTTCTATCATAGTTCGTGTTTTATGGATTTCATGAATCATAATTTGGAAATATTGGAAGAGGAAATGTTGAGGAGATCTGACAGGGAGAGGGAAGACCAGAGGAGAGTCATGAAGGGAGCTAACTGGACAGAAATTGCCCAGGGACTATTGTCAGTAAAAAAACGCCTGGACATGGTCTAATATAACAGGCTGTAACATGGACACTAATGCTGTAGGCAAACAAAAATGTGTGAGTGTATATTAAATAGGTTAAGTTTATTTTTGGTCATCTCAGAAACTTTAAACATGTTCATTTAAAATTGCTTATGAAGAGAATCCTGTTTAAAGTTCAAATCCGTTTTTTTTCTTTTCTTGTAATTACAAACAGTTTAAGCATTTATAACATAATGACAAATACTTGCCAGAATTATTTACTTGTATTTCTCATGAAAAAAAGGGTGAAAAATTTTACTGAAAGGACATTTCCTGACACATTTATGGACAAAAAAGACAAAAAGACCTGTTATAATTGTAATATTAAAGGGGTGAAATGATTTCAAGTGTGAACAAAAGTACTGTTTGAACATTTTGAGCACACTGCAACAATACCGCAATAATGATGATAACCGTGATAATTTTGGTCACAATAACTGTGATATGAGATATGAGAACGGCCGCCAACCCTAACTACCTGCTGGCGTTGAGTCAGGAAGTTGAGTACCCAGTTGCAGATGCTGTTTCTCACTTCCAACAGCCCCTGCTTTTCCACCCGCTGCTCGGGGATGATGGTGTTAAATGCGCCACTAAAGTCTATGAGCAGGAGCCTGGCATAGGTGTTCTTCTGTTCAGGGTGTGTGGGGTGGAGCATCGTGGAGACTGCATCCTCCATGGAGCAGTTGGGTCTGTATGCGAACTGTAGTGGGTCGAGGTCTGCAGGGAGGCACTTCTTGATGTGCTGCATTAGCGTTCAAAACATTTCGCCACTATTGGTGTGAGAGCTACAGAGTGTTTATCAGAGGGGTTAGCCGGGGTTTGCTTTTTAGGCACTGGGATGATGGTGGTGCTCTTAAGGCAGGTTTGCACCATGGCCTTTTGGAGTGAGATGTTAAAGATGTCTGTGAAGACATCTGTCAGCTGCTCAGCACAGTCCTTAAGAACATGCTCAGGGATCTTATCCGGCCCTGCAGCGTTACGTGGGTTAATGCTGACCATGGGCTGACCATGGCCTTCCGTACTTCTGAAAGGAAAGACCCACTTAATAAGTGTTTTTAGTAACTTAGAACAGTCACTAAACAAGTTAACTTATGCCTGAAGACATCCTAATCTGCACAGCAAACCATGTGACTGCATAGGTTAGCCTTGGCTTAAGCTGTGTAAATGGGAAAGTCAGAGCTAGACAATAACATGCAATGAGATCTAAAAGTTAAAAAAAAATTACCCTAGAGACCCCTGTTCGGCACAGGCACCATGTGATTTCAAAGCCAGTGTCTTGAGAGATTAAAAAGAATTGAGACTTACACATGAATCATGCTGCTGCCATGGACCTGCCTGACCCCACAACATAAATTAATACTTTTGAACCAGTTAAACCCAATTTAATGACAGTTCAACTAGATGCTACTATATTAATCAACACAAGTCCTCTACAGTTTACAATCAAAATAAAAGATGTACTGCAGTTATGACATATGGGTTTGCAAACTGTTTAAAAACTGAAACTGACAAAATTTTATTGTATAACTGCTTTCAATAGATACAAAAAATGGGAAGATAAAGGATAGTGATTATCTTTAGGGAGATGAAATTATTATTATGATTATCAAGCAAACATCTACATCAGATTATTGAAGTTATCTGCAAGATATTAAAAGGTTAAACTGTGTTCTCAGAGAAGTTATTATTCATTTGATTAAAACTGTCATTTTATTTTCTGTTTTTGTGTGTGCGCATGAGGTAATTTGCGTTGGTGTGTTTTCGCATATTTTTGTGTGTGTGAGTGAATGAATGCGTGTTGTGTCTGCATGCTCTTCTTGACTGCTTGAGGAAAAATCCTGTGATTAACTGTCCTGTTGGAATCCTGGGTGGAACTCTGCTTGATCATGTGTTTGTGTATGTGTTGCCAATAGATCTAATCTCCAGAGTTCAGGAAAGAGTGTTAAAGAAATCAGTTTTTGATTCCTAAAGTTTTGAAGTTTGTGAAGGTGTTTGCTTGGTTTTGTGTATGTGTAATTTTTTGAGTGTGTTGTTTGTCTCTTGATCATACCTGGGAAGCATATCCATGTGTCAGGATTCTGTCAATATGGAAAGGTGGTAATGAGATCGGTTTAACATTTCAGTTTTGATTTTTGTGCATCAGAGGGTCATAAGTTGTGAGTTTGTATGCAAATGTACCTCTGCTGTTGAGCACATCTGGGTGACCATGTGTTCCATGGTAGCCTTGGGTCATTTGGGTCACCTGTGAATACAACAAATATTGAGCGAGTTGGATGGCCCTCTCTTGCCATTCGTAGGCTGAATCATTGGCATATCCTTATTTACAAGGCTATACTTGGCCTGCTTCCATCATACTTAAGTAACTATATTCATGTGAGAAGTTGAACCAAGATGGCGGCGCGTGTACACGCAGCGGCTCCTCTCTGTCCCGACCAAACGGTGTTTTTGTGTTTTTTGTGTGTTAAACCGGTGTGTATTTGCTCGTCCTTGTTGCGTCTTCCCATCCCTAGGCGCACTTACTCCCGTGAGTTTCTGCTCGACATCCGCAGAACCATATTCAGCAACACACTTACGCCAGAAATCCCAGCGGACGTGGAACAGCTACGCTCCTACGATCTGTTCCAGAGGTCTGCTCAACCTCCGACCCCCACTGCTGCGGTGAGCCGACAGTGGAAGCGCCACAGGCGGCATATGAGGAAGCAGAAGAGGGGTAAGCGCGGAGGTATCCGAGCTAGGCTAGCTGCTAGCCCTCATCGGCCGGCTATTCCCACCATCACCCTGCCTAACGTACGCTCGCTGGACAATAAACTGGATTATATCCGCCTTCTACGGACATCCTCAAAGACTGTGAGTGAGTGCTGTGTCTTTGTTTTTGTGGAAACATGGCTCAATGATAGCGTCCCGGACTGTGCTATTCAGCTAGATCGGCTAACATGCTACCGGGCAGACAGAGCGCTCGTCGAGGGGGGGAAGACTCGCGGCGGGGGACTCTGTTTACATCAGTGATGCCTGGTGCCGTGACGCCGTTGTAGTCTGCAAACACTGCTCACCACTGGGGGAGTTTATGATTATTAAGTGCCGGCCATTCTACCTGCCAAGGGAATTTACTGCTGTTTTGCTGGCGGCAATATACATCCCTCCTGGCTCCACCAACAACAGGAGTGAGGCACTGAACGAACTCCATCAGCACATCAGTGAGCAGCAGACAGCCCACCCTGACGCCTTCCTCATCCTGGCCGGGGATTTCAACCACGCTAACCCAAAGAGCGTGTTTCCACAACTCCATGGACACATTAACTTTCCCACAAGAGGCGCCAATATCCTGGACAATGTTTTCACCCCTCACAGTGGAGCCTACAAAGCCACCCCCCTCCCCCACCTCGGGGCCTCAGACCACACTACTGTTATGCTAATGCCAGCATACAGGCCGCTGGTTAAAGTCACCAGACCAGCTAAGAAGACCATCCGTGTGTGGCCAGAGGGGTCGTCAGAGGCACTCCAGGACTGCTTTTCCACCACAGACTGGAGGGTGTTCAGACAGGCAGCCACCTCCAATGACACTGTAGACCTCCAGGAGTACACAGAGACCGTCACTGCCTACATGAGGAAATGCATGGATGACGTCACGGTCTCCAGAACCATCTCCACTCGAGCCAATCAGAAACCATGGCTGACAGGGAAAGTCCACAGGCTCCTGAAGGCTCGAAACGCTGCCTTCAGAGCTGGAGACGAAGCGGGCCTAAGGACAGCTAGGGCCAACCTGTCACGGGGTATCAGAGAGGCCAAGAGACAGTACTCCAGGAGGATCGCCGACCGCTTCAGCGACAGCAGAGACACCAGGAACCTGTGGCGAGGGATCCAGACCATCACGGACTATAAGCCCTCTCCGCAGAGCTGTGACAACTCCACCTCTCTGCTGGATCAGCTGAACAACTTCTTTGCTCGCTTTGAGGCCAACAACACCCCAGCACAGAAAACCCCACCTCCTCCTGACGATCAGGTGTTGACGCTATCCTCAGATAGTGTGAGGAGATCCCTCAGAGGGACCAACGCACGAAAAGCCCCAGGTCCTGACAACATTCCTGGTCGTGTCCTGAGAGATTGTGCTGAAGAGCTCACCGATGTCTTCACGGACATCTTTAACATCTCGCTGAGCCAGGCTGTTGTCCCCACATGCCTCAAAGCCACCACCATCATCCCGGTCCCCAAGAAGTCATCTCCCTCCCACTACAACGACTACCGCCCGGTCGCACTCACTCCCATCCTCATGAAGTGCTTCGAGCGGCTAGTCATGCAGCACATCAAGTCTGCCCTCCCATCCACCCTGGACCCCTACCAGTTTGCTTATCGGTCCAACCGCTCGACCGATGACGCCATCTCCACTGCCCTCCACTCAGCCCTCACCCACCTGGAGTCCAAAAACTCTCACGTCAGAATGCTGTTCATCGACTTCAGCTCAGCATTCAACACAATCATCCCCCAGTAGCTCATCTACAAACTGGACCGGCTGGGACTCAACACCACCCTGTGCAACTGGCTGCTGGACTTTCTGACGTGAAGACCACAGGCAGTTCGGGTTGGCAGCAACACCTCCAGCACCATCATCTTGAACACGGGGGCCCCCCAAGGATGTGTGCTGAGCCCCCTCCTCTTCACTCTGCTGACCCACGACTGCACACCCACATCCAGCTCAAACCTCTTTATTAAGTTTGCCGACGACACGACTGTGGTGGGTCTCATCAACATTATGATGAGACAATCTACAGGAGTGAGGTGAGCCGCCTGGCCACGTGGTGCCAGGACAACAATCTCCTCCTGAACGTGGAGAAGACGAAGGAGATTGTTGTGGACTTCAGGAGAGAGCACGCCCAGCATGCTCCACTAACCATCAACGGTGCTGCTGTGGAGAGAGTGAGCAGCACCAAGTTCCTGGGTGTGCACATCTCTGAGGACCTTTCCTGGAACATCAACACCACATCACTGGCCAAAAAAGCTCAACAGCGGCTCTACTTTCTCCGCAAACTAAGAAGAGCGAGAGCCCCGGCCCCCATCATGACCACCTTCTACAGAGGCACCATTGAGAGCATCCTGACCAGCTGCATCACCGTGTGGTACGGCGCCTGCACCGTGTCCTGCCGCAAGACCCTGCAGCGCACTGTGAGAGCAGCTGAGAAGATCATTGGTGTCTCTCTCCCCTCCCTCTCCTCCATCTACAACACCCGCCTCACCCGCACAGCCTCCAGGATCGCAGGTGACCCCACCCACCCAGCCCACAGCCTCTTCAGCCTGCTGCCATCTGCTAGGAGACTGCGGAGTCTCCGTGCCAGAACCAGCAGGCTCAATGACAGCTTCTTCCACCAGGCAGTCAGGATGCTAAACTCCCTCCCTGTTCTGCCCCCACTTCCCCCCTCTGCCCCTCTGCCCCCCACTCTGCCCCTCTGCCCCACTGCCCCCCACCACTGACCTCAGGACTGCACTCTTCACTTTCTCCTGCTCATTTGCACCATTGGACACTGCTGCACCTTAACTGTAAATATAACTTATAACTTATAACTACCTCTATTTACATACATGTACAAAAAAAAATTTCTATTCCATTCATAGTAAATTCATCCTGTTCTGTTATTCTGTTCATAGTAAATTTATTCTTTTATCACTTCAAAACTAGTAGGCCATTTTTATTTATATTATTTATTTTATACTGTAGTTTAGTTCTATATTGCCTGTTTGCACCGTGGGTCCGAGAGGACTGAAATTTCATCTGTGCTGTATGTCAAGCATGTATAGCATATTTGACAATAAAGTTGACTTTGACTTTGAAAAAAAAAAAAAAAAAAAAAAAAAAAAAAAAAAAAAAAAAAAAAAAGAAGTTCTGGAAGCTACAGCCTTCGTTCTATGACTCTGTCACAAAATCTACTTTTGCTCTCTGTCCCTAAAGTTCATCTTGAAATGGGTAAAAGGAGTTTCAGATATGCTGCTCCTGCAGACTGGACCCTGCTACAAGAAAAACTGTGTCTTGGAGAGCTGGTCTCTTTAAATCTTTTTAAGGGCAGGTTAAAGGCATTGGAGGAAGAAGTAGGCTGTAGAAGCTTTGACTGATGAACTTGCTGCTCTGTGACTCTGACTTGATTGATTTATATGTATGTGTCTGTGTCTGTAATTGTTTTTTTTGTCTGTAACTTTGTAAATGTGCTGCTGCCTGTCTTGGAATGGACAATCTTGCAAATGAGATTCTTAATCTCAACGAGGCTATTCTGGTTAAATAAAGTTCATACATTGCACATTTTTATAAAATGCCCATAAATCATATTATGAACTGATAATGAAGTGTTATGATGGGTATTAGTAAAGGTATACCATCTATGGTATTTTAGGCAATTTGATCAAGGACATCAAAAGCTGTTTTTAAAAGCCTCTTGAAAATGTTTCAAATTGATCCCAGGACAACATAAAGGTTTTTCTGTCTTTCAAGATTTCTTGCAACTCAAAGGCAGAGTAAACAGACTGCTTGAGCCACAACAGGCTCTTGCTAGTAGTTGATCCCTGGTCTGGTATCCACATGACAAGCCACAGTAGAGATATGCAGGAGACTCACCGATTGATTGATGTGTGAGTTGATATGTGTGATCGGTATGATAGATATGGGTATCTTTCTGCTTAACACCTAAAGCTGTGTGGCTGCTCTGTCTCCTTCATCTGTTTGGATGACTTCTTCTAAAAGGCTAAATGGTAGCAAATATTATAACTGCTCTAAAGAGAGATTACAGCAAGAAACATAACTATTCAAAACTTCCCATTGTTTAAGTGTAAGTGAATTCTGACTTAGCCTTTTATTGGAGTTGTACAAGGATTACACTAATCACAAAGTATTTAACCAGTGCTGTAAGAAGGAAATCTATGACAGATAGAATCATGTGGCTTTGGTATTTGAGGCCTTCAATCTCTTCCTTTGCCCTAAAACACTTTCCATGAGATCACCCAGAGTGCACATTCCATTGTCCTTAACCCCAACAGGATTTATTTCAAACTTTACCCTTATGGGTTCTCCTGTTTAAATTATTTAACTCCTTGTTCACTATGGCCTGGCACACACATGTATTTTGAAATCTTAATAGATTTTGAAACTATGAGAGACACCACACATGAGAACAAACAATGACAGATTTAAACAGTTTTGTTCTTGTAAGTGTGCGGTATGCCTCTCGAAGATTAACATAGCACACTTCACACAAACTGAGTCACTCACCAACAAACAGGGCCTCTCCTCTCGCAGCTTGTAATCTCATGAAGTCAAACGCAACTTTAGTGTCAACAAACATGGCAGACAAAGGGCAGAAAAAATTGAAGCTGAATCCAGTGAGCTGAGAGCTTCTTATGACATATTTGGCAAGGATAATTTCCATCCAGTTACTCTCCTTGTCAAATTGTTGTGAATAATTTACAGGTTAAGTTTTGTTGGCACTTGTGTTTTGCCACATCTACATACAGACGTGGACAAAAATGTTGGTACCGTTCCATTAAAGAAAGAAAAACCCACAATGGTCACTGACATAACTTAAAATTGACAAAAGTAGTTATACATAAAAATTTACTGAAAATCAACTAATGAAAATCAGACATTGCTTTTGAATTGTGGTTCAACAGAATGATTAAAAAAACAAACTACTGAAACTGGCCTGGACAAAAATGATGGTACCCTTAACTTAATATTTTGTTGCACAACCTTTTGAGGCAATCACTGCAATCAGGCGATTTCTGTAACTCTCAGTGAGATTCTGCTCCTGTCCACAGGTATTTTGGCACACTCCTCGTGAGCAAACTGCTCCAGCTGTCTCAGGTTTGAAGGGTGTCTTCTCCAGACTGCACGTTTCAGCTTCTTCCACAAATGTTCAATAGGATTTAGATCAGGGCTCATAGAAGGCCACTTCAGAATAGTCCAGTGTTTTGTTCTGAGCCATTCTTGGATGTCTTCAGCTATGTCTTTTGGGTCATTATCTGTTGGAGGACTCATGACCTGCAACTGAGACCAAGCTTTCTGATACTGGCAGCACATTTCCCTCCAGAATGCCTTGATAGTCTTGAGATTTCATTGTACCCTGCACAGATTTAAGACACCCTGTGCCAGATGCAGCAAAGCAGCCCCAGAACATAACTGAGCCTCCTCCATGTTTCTCAGTAGGTACAGTGTTCTTTGTGTCTGTGAACATAGAGCTGATGTGACTTGCCAAAAAGCTCCAGTTTTGTCTCATCTGTCCAAAGGACATTCTCCCAGAAGCTTTGTGGCTTCTCAATATACATTTTGGCAAAATCAAGTCTCTCTTTTTTATGATTTGCTTTCAACAGTGGTGTCCTCCTCAGTCATCTTTCATCAAGTCCACTTTGGCACAAACAGTGACGGATGGTGTGATCTGATACTGATGTACTTTGACCTTGGAGTTCACCTCTAATCTCTTTGGAAGTTGTTCTTGACTCTTTGGTTACCATTTGAATTATCCGTCTCTTCAATTGTCATCAATTTTCCTCTTGCGGCCACGTCCAGGGAGGTTGGCTACAGTCCCATGGACCTTAAACTCAGGGCCGGTTCTAGGCAGGCACATACCGTATGAGGGGGCAGTCAGAAATGTAAAGGAGGCATCATGCATAGTGCGTACACATCAAGCTTGAGCACTTTTTTTCTGTGCTTATAGTAACAGTGTTTTCTTCTTGGAATTGGGTTGTTAGCTATGGGTCCAACCCCAACCTGGAAGTGGATTGCACTGTCAGGCCTCTACCTTCAGACCTGTCCAACTTGGGTGTCCCGCCTGAAGACTCATAGCCCTTTTCCACCAGCACGCCTTAGCCCTACTCTGCTCTACTCTACTCGGCTCTACCCGGTTTGCGTTGCGTTTCCACCGGCACGGTACCTCCTAAAACAAACCAGTTTTTAGAACCTACTCTGCTCTGGTTCTAAGCGAGCTGAATTGATACTAAAAGGTGACGTCGACCGCTACTGATTGGTCAGAGAATGTTGTCTCCTTAGCTTTCTGTGGTCCATGTTCAGTGTGGTACACACCACAATACCAAACAGCACAGTGACTTAAATAGGCAGACTGACTGATTACAAGCTTGAAGACACCTGTGATGCTAATTACAGGACACACCTTAGTTTAGCCTGTCGCTATGGTCAAATCATTTTCAATCTTTTCAAGGGGTACCATCATTTTTGTCCAGGCCAGTTTCCTTATTTTGTTTTTTAAAATGATTCTGTTGAACCACAATTCAAAAGCAATGTCTGATTTTCATTAGTTAATTTTCATTTGTTATTATTTTTGTCAGTTTCAAGTTATTTCAGTGACCAATTTGGGTTTTTCTTTCTTCAACAGAAGGGTACCAACATTTTTGTCCACGTCTGTAAGTTGGTCTTCCATTTCTGATGTCCTTCTTACTGTACGGATTTTTCACATTAAGAATTTTTGTCCATCCTACTTCTTTCACTCGCATTTTTTTCCTTGCATCTTAGCTCCTCACAATAAGGAATTGAAAGAGAGATGCAGGGAAGACACACAAGGACAGAGGAAGCACATAATACCAATTTAGAAATCCTTCACTCCGTCTGTATGAGTAGAGTTAAGTGTTGATGATGAACCGCTCAGCTGATTGGCTGTCCAGCAACCAACTATACAAATAGCCTGAGTTAAAAAAATGTTTAAAACCTTTAGTTGCGTTAACATGACCTGACATGTTATATTTAAGTCAACAGGATAATTACATATTAGGCTGATGTATTTTGTAGTCTTGTGAGGATCTCATTGGATGTAATGATCACTGGATTGCGTTGACTTCGGGTTTATTATAACGTTTCTCTACAATATAACTCATCTTATGGACCTTTAATGTCCCCTAAATTGTGTAATTTTAAACAGATAATTTTGCTGTCTCGTTTTAGGCTGTTAATAGACTTTCATCATATAAATTCTCCCAGTCAGGAAGCTGATGTTTGTTGTCTGTTAATTTGTTGGTGCAGATATGCCGTTATAATGGTGATTGGCCTCAGGTGGGTTAGCCGCTTCCAATGTAAGACATCCTGCTCTCTAACAATCTGTTTGCCTGATGAAAGTTTTAAGACAGAAACATTGCAAATAAACACATTTCTTGCAAGTTAGACAGTTTGCAGGAGTCCATCAACACAATTAAATTATTTTTTTTCTCCTACACACCTGTCTCTTGAATTAGATGTGCAAAGTACCTCCATATTCTGACATGTTATATTAAAAATATTCCCACAAAATCAACAAAGCTGATTTTGAGAATTATTAGATTTGATTGATGAATTTATTTATTTATTTATATTTTTGTACTGATATCAAAAAATGAACAAGCATGATGCCACAGTAATGTGTCATCACATAGACAGAAGTTTGTTCTGAAAAAATATCCTGTGCATAGTGTATTAGATCAACACTGTAAGAAAAACATGTGTAAAAATTGTAAGTTCAGAGTGAATGTGACATTTTTTCCAATGCCTCCAAACCAATCACAATGCATCCTAAGTTGAAAGACTTCCACAGACGATTCCTAGCTTTGAGTTCCTCCAAAAACCTTTGTCCTCCATCCTCCCCTCCTCCACATGCATTAAAGGAAGTGGAAGATCCTTCATCATGGTGGAGGGAGAATAACTTCTGTGTCAGTGGAAAAGAGAGGAAGCATGGATCAACTAAGTTCTGTAACAAGAAGCATCCTATACTTTCGTTAATGTTGTTGCCATTTGCTTCCTGCTTCAGCCAGCTTGCTCCCTTATTGGCATTGTTGTGGTCAATGTGACAAAACACAGTGGACTTGCTCAGCAATCCTTGGTGCAGTTCACACAGGATTTCTCATATATTGAACATGTTTAATATTGACGATTTTGTCTCAAAAACATGTCTTCATGACTAACTTCCCTGGCCAAGCTAACGGGCTGGATTTACTCAAACATAAAGATAAGACTATTCTCTAAAACCTCACCAGGAAACTCACTCTTTTGGTACGAAGGGAGACATACAAATTTCAGTTTGTTGCCTATATGCACTAATGTTTAAGTGACTTCATAATGTATCAAATATTCCAAGACTTACATGGGATGGGGGTGGATGCAGAGACAAAGGACTGAAAATAATCATTTTAAGGTAGGGACAAACTCATGGACGCCCATACCATAAATCCGTCCCTACCACGTTTGTCTCCATTGAGTATAAATTCATTAAAGGTAAACCTCTTGAGATGTGGCATCTTATTTTCAAGAGGGATCTCATGTCAGTAAGGTGCTAAAGATAGTTACTGTAACCATGGATAGGAAGATCATGCTAATGTCTACACTAACAACTATGATTATGAACTGGAATGGGGCTAAAGAAATGGCCAAATATTTGTTATATCTGTAACTGTATTTATTGAGGCTTTGTAACTCCACAGCAGCAGGCAGTCTACACCAAGGATCCCAGGCCACCAACAAAACAACAGCCAGAGACAAGTACAGGCAGCAAACAAAAAGGGGCAAAGGCATATATAGAGAGAGAGTGTTAGAGAGACAGAGGGATAGAGCCCAGTTTGCCAAATACCCCCGGCAGTCTAAGCCTATTGCATCTAAACTATGTGTCTTAACTGTGTACTATGAGCTGGTTCCTAACTGAAAGCTTTATCAAAGAGGAATGTTTTAAGTCTAACCTTAAAGGTAGAGAGGGTGTCTGCCTCCCGAACCATGAGTTCATGACACAGATTTAACATTATTTCTTTGTAAAAGCTTGAAGGTCCCACCCTCCATCGTCAACCTAATATCCCTCCAGTGTGGGGAAGACTCTTTAACCAATCACAAAACACCACTGGCATCCTTGGAAGTTCAGATTTGATTCACATACCTCAAGAAGCAATGCACTTCAGGTCCCCTCAATTTTTTGTGCGAAGTATTTGTTTTTTAGTCTTGCCAAATTTCAAACTTTTTTGAATCTGTTGTGCTTTTTGCAACAAGTTAAACTCAAGTGCACTGGGTTTCCTCAGTTAATCCCCTGTTGCATCAATTATTTTTGTTGTTGTTGAGTAATTTTTGAGCAAATACTTTTTTCAGTTCATTCCGACCCAAATTTAAAATTTTTTAGTACATTTTGTTTATGAAAAACAGGTCTGAGATTCCATTGTGTAAAACTACAAGTTATTTTCTTTTTACATTTGAACATAGATGAACAAAGAACACCTTCCCTCCTCCCTACCCAAACCCACAATCCTCTTGTACAGTCAAATGATATTTAAGAAATAGAGAGACAGTGCACTTGAAACAGAATGTTTATGTATATATAAATAATATAGATGGACAAATAAATGCATAAAACAATTAAATGATATAAATAAAAAAGCAGTATGATAAAACAGAGCTAGCTGTTCGTTATATGAATTAGAAGATTGCTGCTGCTTGTCTCTTGGACCTTGCAATAACCAAGCTGTCAGGGCAAGTATAGTTTAGTGGGTAGTTACCTGCTGGCTGACAAGCACACTGTAGACCCCACTCCTATCATAGAAAGTCTTTATGGAGATATTCCTTGTGCTGGTAATTTGTCAGTAATGGTTTCCAGTGTGTATAGAACCTGTCTGATGAACCCCTGTGTGAAAACTTGATTTTTTCTTATTTTAAAAGACCTAAGATGTCATGCCACCAGGTTTTGATTCATAGGGGTGGAGGAGATTTCCATAAAAGAAGGATTCTCTTACGAGCGATGAGGGAGGAGAAAACGACAACACTATTTTGGGTGGCAGAGGTGCGGAGATCCTTTGGGGGTTTACCAAAAATTGCAATGTGTGCAGTTGAATTTAAATTTATGCCTAATGTATCCGAGGTTGTTTTGAAGAATGACTGCCAGAAAACATCATTTGGGGCACGACCAGAAGATGTGACTAAGATTGCAGGGAGCTTGTGAGCATCTATTGCACTCCTTGTTGATTTAATCAGGTTAGAGCCTAGAGAGTTTTTCTTTACTGTAGTGTTATCTGTGGAGGACCTTGAATTGTATTGAGAGCCTTGCACAGCTAGAAGACAAATTAATAGTAGTAAATGGTAAATGGCAAAATGCTTATATAGCACTTTTCTAGTCTTTGACTACTCAAAGCTGCTTTACACTGCAGGTCACATCTACCAATTCACACCCATTCACCCTCACATTCACTGAGTTTCTATGTTAGTTTTCCATCAGTATTAGCCAACACATTCATGCCCTTCATGCCCATTTACACGCCACTGATGCAGCAGTGGGAGCAACTTGGAGTTAAGTTTCTTGCCAAAGAACAAATCACCACGTGACAGCCTGAGCAGGGTTTGAACCTGCAACTTCCCTCCTAGTAGTCAAAGCTTCCTCCCAAAAAGCCTCAGAAAGGTTCAGTTGGAGTTCTGATTCCCAGCTTGTTTTTATCTTAGCTAAGGCAGATTCATTAGTAGGAGAGAGTAGATTGTAGAGGTAGGAGATGTGACACCTTGGTAGATTTTTGGCCTTGTGAACCAGATCTACCCCACTAGGTGCTGGGATATGCGGGAATGATGTTGCATGAGATTTAACAAACTCACACAGCTGGAAATATCGGAAGAAGTCTGACCTATGTTGATTAAAGGTGTTAGTACTTGGTCAAAGCTCAAGAATAACCCGTCAATATACAAGTTTCCCAGACTACGTAATCCCTCATTTTCCAGAATTGTAAAGTGTGGATGGATTTTTGCTGGTATGAATAAAAGATTATTGCCAATAGGAGTTGCTAGAGGGGGAATAAGCCAGCCAAAGGACTAACAACAATGAATATATGAATTACAGGCGGAACATTTTACTGTTTTACAATACTTTGTCCCAAAGTATTTGTATAACTGTCAGGGGTTGTAATAACCCGGTGTGAATGAGGTGTGGACCCAAAAGCTCACAGAGGCAGTCAAACAGGTTTGAGGGTTTTTATTGTCCAGAGAGGTGAAAGATCCAACATCCAGAAACTGAGCTGAGGCAGAGTGTTAAGTTGGGCAGCAAAGCAGGGACACGAGGGAGGCACTGGGGAGAAACAAACAGACAGCAACAGTTAGTCGTGCACATGAACTACTTACAGGAGAAAATGTCTCAAAGGGACAACTGATAATTCCGCAGGAGAAATACCACTTTAGTCTGCGAATTCTCTCGCGCTGATCCTTCCTCAAGGAGATCCTTTTAAGCACTGGAAGATGACTCAGATGAGGAGCAGGAGTGCAGCACCAGAGCAGGCTGCTGCAGGTGTGAGTGCTGAGCTGATTGCACACACACACACACACACACAGGAGGGAGGGGGGAGGAGAGGCTCACAGAGAGGATCATGACAGTACCCCCTCTCTAATGGACGCCTCCTGGCGTCCTTCCAGGCTTGCCGGGATGTGCTGTATAAAAATCATCAATCAGTGAGTTATCCAGAATGAGCTTACGCGAGATCCATGACCGCTCCTCAGGTCCATAACCCTCCCAGTCAACCAGGTACTGGAAACCCCGTCCACGGGGCCTGACATCCAGAATTCTGGATACGGAGAATGCAGGGTGGTCATCGATGATCCGGGGGGGTGGTGGGGGGACGGTCGGAGGGCTGAGGTCACTAGAGGAGACAGGCTTGAGAAGGGACACATGAAAGGTGGGGTGGATCCTGAGAGATGCTGGCAATTGTAATTTCACTGAAGATGGATTAATGATCTTGATGATGGAGAATGGTCCAATAAATCGGGGTGATAGTTTACGTGAGTCCACCTGAAGAGGCAGGTCTCTAGAAGAGAGCCATACCCTGTCTCCCACCTTATACTCCGGAGCTGGGGTGCGATGCCTGTCAGCGATTCGCTTGTTGCGGTCCGCTGAGCGAGTTAGCGCCACCCTGGCGTTCCTCCACACCTCTTTAATCCTCCGAAGATGTTCCCTCACCGATGGAACGGCCACAGTATGCTCCTGTCCTGCAAACAGGGGAGGCTGGAAACCGTTACAGATCATAAAAGGAGACATACCTGTGGCCGAGCTGGTGAGGGAGTTGTGGGCATATTCCACCCAGGGGAGGAAGGAGCTCCAGGACGTGGGTTGTTGGGCTGCTACACAACGCAGAGCCGTCTCCAGGCTCTGATTTGCCCGCTCTGTCTGGCTGTTGGTCTGAGGGTGATATCCAGATGAGAGGCTGGCTGCTGCGCCCACCGCCTTGCAGAATTCCTTCCACACTAGAGAGGTAAACTGGGGACCTCTGTCGGAGACAATGTCAACTGGGATACCATGAAGCTTAAACACATGGAGGACGAGTAGGTTAGCAGTCTCGAGAGCAGAAGGTAGCTTAGTAAGGGGCACGTAGTGAACAGCCTTCGAGAAACGATCAATAATAGTCAGAATAACTGTGTTACCTTCAGAAGGGGGTAAACCGGTGACGAAGTCCACTGCAATGTGTGACCAAGGACGACTGGGAATGGGTAGAGGGTGCAGCAGACCAGCAGGGGGCTGGTTGGAGGTTTTCCCCCGGGCACAGACAGAGCAGGCGGAGACGAACTCGCGGGCATCCCTCCCCAGGGTGGGCCACTAAAAGTGCTCTTGGAGAAACTGAATAGTCCTGGAGATACCCGGGTGGCAGGTAAGCTTAGAGGTGTGAGCCCACTGGAGGACTTGAGAACGAGCGGCATCCGGGACAAAGAGCCGATCAGGGGGTCCAGTCCTGGGGTCTGGTTGATCCTTCTGAGCCTCCTGAACAATCTGCTCTATCTCCCAGCGGGCGGCTCCCACGAAACAGGAGGAGGGTACAATGGGGTCTAGGTCAGCAGAGCCGGTGCAGGGAGTGTGCTGACGGGAGAGGGCATCCGGTTTAATGTTGCGGGATCCGGGTCGATAGGTGAGGTGATAGTTGAATCTGCTGAGGAAAAGGGCCCACCGGGCCTGACGGGGATTGAGCCTCTTGGCTGTGCGGAGGTAAGCCAGGTTCTTATGGTCGGTCCAGATGGTGAATGGAGTCGCTGTCCCCTCCAGCCAGTGCCTCCACTCCTGCAATGCCCACACTACTGCCAAAAGCTCACGATTACCGATGTCATAGTTCCTTTCAGATGCTGACAGCCGACGGGAAAAGAAAGCACAGGGATGCACCTTTTGAGTCTCCGGGTGACGCTGAGACAACACAGCTCCAGCTCCTGTTTCAGAGGCATCAACCTCGACTATGAAAGGGAGAGAGGGGTCAGGGTGCTTGAGTACAGGGGCACTAGTAAACAGTTCTTTCAAACGGGAGAAAGCAGCGGCTGCTGCCGGAGTCCAGATGAAGGAGGTTTTGATAGACGTGAGACTTGTGAGGGGACTGGCTACTTTACTGTAATCCTTGATGAAGCGTCGATAAAAGTTTGCGAAGCCCAGGAAGCGTTGCAGTTCCTTGCGGGTGGTGGGAGTGGGCCAGTTAGCTACTGCCTGTGTTTTGGCTGGGTCTGCTTGGAGCTGTCCCTTGGCGATGATGTAACCAAGGAAGTGTACAGAGGTGGCATGGAATTCACATTTTTCTGGTTTGACAAACAACCTGTTTTCGAGGAGACGTTGGAGGACTTGACGCACATGCTGATGGTGTTCTTGCAGGGATTTGGAGAAAATGAGGATATCGTCCAGATACACAAACCTGTTGAGCATGTCTCTGAGAATGTTGTTAATGAGGGTCTGGAAGACTGCGGGGGCATTGGTGAGTCCAAAGGGCATCACTAAATACTCAACGTGTCCTAGAGGGGTGTTGAAGGCGGTCTTCCACTCGTCGCCTTCCTTGATACGAACCAAATGGTAAGCGTTGCGAAGATCTAGTTTGGAGAAGATCTGAGCTTCACAGAGGGGTTCAAATGAGGGGTCAATGAGAGGAAGAGGTGACTTGTCTTTAACTGTTATCTCATTTAGCCCACGGTAGTCTATGCACGGTCGGAGGGAGGAGTCCTTCTTTGTCACAAAGAAGAAGCCAGCAGCCACAGGAGAGGAGGATGGTCGTATCAGCCCGGAGGCTAAGGAATCTTTAAGGTAGGCCTCCATGGCCTCTTTTTCTGGGCGGGACAGGTTATACAATCTGCTGGTGGGTAAGGGGGCCCCGGGGAGTAGCTCAATGGCACAGTCATAAGGTCTATGGGGGGGAAGGGAGAGTGCCTGGTCCTTACTAAATACCGGGGCAAGGTCGTGGTACACTAGGGGGACACAGCTGAGATCTGGTGGGGGAACAGGTGCACGGGGAACCCCAGTGGGTGGAATAGCCGAATGGAGACAGAGAGAGTGACAATGTGTGCTCCAACCTATGATATTAAGATTGGTCCAATCAATATTGGGGTTGTGCTTTCTAAGCCAAGGGAAGCCAAGAACCACTGGTGAAACAGGGGAGGGAATGATAAATAACTGAATGGTCTCATGATGGTTACCTGAAATAATAAGAGTGAAGGAAGCTGTCTGGTGAGTGACATGAGCGATCAAACGCCCATCCAGGGCTGTAACCTTCTTGGGTGAAGACAGGGGCTTGAAGGGGATTTGAAGTTGATGAGCCAATCCTTCGTGGATGAAGTTGTCGTCGGCGCCTGAATCTATGAGAACAGATACTGGGAAGCTCTGAGATTGCCACATTATGGTTGAGGGAACAGCCATGCGAAGAGGAGAGCCAGGGGGGGATGAAGTCTGGCTCACCAGTTTGCTCTCACTCACTGGTGAGCCCAGTCTTTTAATGTAGCTGGGCAGGAACGAATGAAATGTCCAGGTTGCCCACAATAAAGGCACAGTCTTTTCTCCATTCTTCTCTGTCGCTCTTGAGGGTGCAGCCGAGCCCAGCCCAACTGCATGGGCTCCTCTTGAGATTCAACCAGTGGCTGGGAAGCTGGTGGGGACTCTGAAACCGGGGAAACTGGCCCTGAAGGTAACGCTGTTTTAGGAAACCTCTCTACTCTCTCTCTAGCTCTCTCCCTCAGCCTATTATCTAGCCTGATGGAAAGAGAAATCAACTCCTCAAGAGAGGAGGGCTCGTCCCTGGAGGCTAATTCATCCTTAAGCTGCTCTGATAACCCCTTAGCATAGATCCCCATAAGTGCTGCTTCATCCCACCCACACTCATTAGCAAGAATCCTAAATTCAATCGAATAAGAAGCAGCTGACAGAGAACCCTGAGACAAAGACAGGAGACGCCGAGAGGCCTCACCCCCCTTAACGGGGTGATCAAAAACTTTTTGTAACTCCTGAGAAAACAACTCAAAAGAATTCAACACAGGGGAGGCGCTGTGCCACAGCGCAGTAGCCCATTTAGCGGCTTTACCTCTCAACAGATTAAACATAAACGCTATCTTAGCTCCGTCACTTGGGTAACTAGAAGGCTGAAGGTCAAAAACTAAGTTACAATTTAAAATAAACTGACCACAGGAACCTAAATTACCTGAATACGGCTCAGGAACCGGCACAAAGGACTCTTTAATGGGGACAGGAGTCTGGGACAGAGTGGCTGTCTCAGGAGAAAGACTCACAGGAGCTTGAGGTGAAGACTGCACTTGAGAAGCCAGGAGGGAGAGTTGTTGAGTTAATTCATGGAGTGACTCCATGATACCATGCAACATCTTGTCGTGTCTTCCAACGAGGATACCTTGATTTGTGATAGCCTCCTTGACTGCGTCCGGTGTTGCTGGGTCCATGATGGCGAGAGAATTCTGTCAGGGGTTGTAATAACCTGGTGTGAATGAGGTGTGGACCCAAAAGCTCACAGAGGCAGTCAAACAGGTTTGAGGGTTTTTATTGTCCAGAGAGGTGAAAGATCCAACATCCAGAAACTGAGCTGAGGCAGAGTGTTAAGTTGGGCAGCAAAGCAGGGACACGAGGGAGGCACTGGGGAGAAACAAACAGACAGCAACAGTTAGTCGTGCACATGAACTACTTACAGGAGAAAATGTCTCAAAGGGACAACTGATAATTCCGCAGGAGAAATACCACTTTAGTCTGCGAATTCTCTCGCGCTGATCCTTCCTCAAGGAGATCCTTTTAAGCACTGGAAGATGACTCAGATGAGGAGCAGGAGTGCAGCACCAGAGCAGGCTGCTGCAGGTGTGAGTGCTGAGCTGATTGCACACACACACACAGGAGGGAGGGGGGAGGAGAGGCTCACAGAGAGGATCATGACAATAACTTTACAACAGCGAAGAATTTTCAAGTACAAAAACATGCAGATAAGCATTATAACTCTGGGAAATTAATTATAAAACCTTATATAAGAGTCACTCTTTATCTTGTACTTCTTGTTGATGCAAATAAGAGGTAGGTTATAGTACAGGTAGAACCACTTTTAAAAAGTTGTAAACAGGTCATTGTGAGAGGAAAGCAACAAAAACACTAAGGTAACATTCTTTTCACAAGCCTCTTGTATTTTTCCACACTGCAACTTTCAAGAGCAAAGAACTTTCAAGTACAAAATAAAATAGTTGGCAAAACTGCAGTCAATTCCTGCAAAATAAAATAAATAACCTTATTTAAAATGTAAATATATAGATGAATTATTAACTCTGTCTTGTCACATCTGCCTTTCAGTCCCAGAGTCCTTAATAGTGCATCAGAAGTAGGTTTTAGTGCTGGCAGAACCACTTTTTTTATTGTATACATGAGGTAATATGTGTGAGGAAATCAAAATATTTGTGGGACACTGCACATATTGCACAAACTTTTTTAAACAGGCCTGATTCAAGTTCCCAGTTATGATAAAGGCTCCCCCTGAATGAGTCCGCTGCAGCCTTGCTGATGACGTTGTAGAGCTCCGAGGGAGCTATGCTAACTCTAGCATAGTTAGCTAGCTAGTTAGTTCAATTGCAGCGTCAAGCGGGTGAAGCCAGGTTTTCATTATAATCACAGAACAGTCACGAATAAACTGATACCCTGCCATGAGAAGGTCCAATTCATCAGTTTTGTGAACGACAGATGGTCAGGAAAATGCTTGGCAGTGCTGGGCTGTGAGGCTGCTTCTGTAGCCAAGCAGAGAGCCCGGTGGTCTCGCCATGTCCAGTGGTATATTGTGTGACTGCTGAAAGTCACTCGTTATGTTGGACTTGCTGCGTCGCCATCTTTCGCAACTTCATCATTCTGTGCAGATTGGACACCGAACAGTGTTTTGCTGTTTTATGAGAAAGTAAGAATATATCGGCGTTACATCGGCAAAACTTTGGCCGATGTTGAATACTTTGAAAAGGGCTATAATCAGCTGATTTAATCGGCTGGCCGATATATCGGTCGGGCCCTACTTCTTATATTGGAATATGAGTGTGTTCTCCATATGAATCCAGTCTGATCCTCTGAAATAATCAAGGGCATGATGGATTGTAAATGCTTTTCTAACATCTTTGCAAGTGTTTTAACATCAACAGGAAGGAGTGAAATAGGACGGTGAAATTCCACAATTCAGTGGGTCCTCGTCTGTCTTAAAGATTAAGGAGATAGAGGTCTGCATTAGTGTGGGTAGGAGGGTGCCCTGTTCATAAAAGTAATTGAACATTTCAAGCAGTAGAGGAGTTAGCTTCCCTCGGGGCTTTGGGATTGCAGTTATTCATTGACTGTGTTGCTTCTTTAATTTCTGAGAGCATAAAAGCCCTGTTTGGTTATCCTCAGATAACACCTTAGGCAGGTCTAATTTTTGAAAAAAGTTGTTTAGCTGATCTTTGTCACCAAGGGATTCTGAAGCATATAGTTGAGAGAAAGATTATTCAAAGGTGCTGTTTATTTTATCTGAGTCAGAAGCTGCTGTGCCTGATTCATCTGTTATCTGGGTGATTTTGGTTTGATGCCCTTTCTTGCCTTTAGTTGGTGAGCTAGGAGTCGTCCAGCTTTGTCACCATGTTCATAGACCAGTCCTTAAGAGTGAAGGAGTTGTTGCCCTTCAGAAATAAGGAGGAGATCAAGTCCTGTTTGGAGTCTGAAGCCGCATTCACACTTAACACGACTTGGTGACCGAGATTGCATCGTCCACCCAAGTCCTGTCACCTGTCCATAAAAATCTCATTTGGTCACCATCATGTCGCTCAGTGACGTCATGCCCGCTTGACTTTCACCCCGCAATCATATAATATCATATAACAGGATTTACAGACATGGACAAAATTGTTGGTATCCTTCAGTTAAAGAATGAAAAACCCACAATGGTCACTGAAATAACTTGAAACTGACAAGTAATAATACATAAAAATTTACTGAAAATTAGGCTAACTAATGAAAATCAGACATTGCTTTTGAATTGTGGTTCAACAGAATCGTTTTTTTAAAAAATAAAAATAAAACTGGCCTGGACATATATCCTATACGCCTTCCCCCTGTCCCCCTGATTTCCCGTTTTCTGAGGAGGATTCAGGAAGAGGGGCTGGTAGCTATCCTCATAGCTCCGGAGCGCACAGGGGCTGCTTGGTTTCCATGGCTACAGCGCCTGTAAGGGGGCCAGCCATGGATGCTCCCGTGGCGGGGAGATGCTCTCTCGCAAGCGAGGGGAGCAATCAGGAGTTTTCCGGTGATAGGTCAGCGTCTGTGGGCTTGGCCGCTGAAAAGGAGCGCTTAGAGAGGCTTGGGTTCTCTCCACGGGTCGTGCGCATGATCCAGGGCGCAAGGGCAAGCTCCACCAGAGCTACCTATTCAGCGAAGTGGGCAGCGTTTCAGAGATGGTGTAATGAGTCAGGCTGGGACCCAGTGTCATGCCCATTGCCTCGTGTGCTGTCTTTCCTCCAACTCCTGATGGACAGAGGGTTGGCTTTTAGCACAATTAAGACGTATGCGGCGGTCATCTCTGTGTGTCATGAAGGTTTCGGTGACAAATCAGTGTTGAGTCACCCGTTAGTGAAACGTTTTCTGAAAGGTGTAAGAAGGGACAGGCCGGTGTCTCACCGTCTTACTCCTCAGTGGGGTTTATCTCTGGTCCTTCGGGCACTGAGTAAGGCCCCGTTTGAGCCTCTTGATCAGATCTCGTTGAAGTTTTTGTCACTAAAGACAGCCTTGCTTTTAGCCCTGACATCAGCTAAAAGGGTGAGTGATTTATCAGCTCTCTCTGTTGCTCCATCTTGCCTGCGTATTTAGGGAGATGGCAGTTGGGCTGTGTTACATCCTAACCCTTCTTTCATGCCTAAGAATATTAATAGCTCTTTCAGATCAAGCGTTATTAGGCTAGACGGGTCTGTTCCTCCGGAGCGCATCAGAGCGCACTCCACGAGAGGAATTTCTTCCTCTGTGGCTTTGAACGGGGGGATGTCGGTGGAGGAGATACTGCGCTGCAGCATCCTGGTCCTCCCCTTGTTCATTCGTGCATTTCTGCTTAAGGGATGCTTCCCTTTTTTCTATGTCTCACTCTGTTCTAGGAATCCTGTCAGAGTGATGCGGGTCAGTATCAGAGGTGGTTTCTTTCATATGATGTCTCACTCTGTACTAGAAATCTTGTCAGAGTGATGAGAGGTGTTTTTTTTCATAATTCTTTTCTGCTCATTGTCGGACTGTTACAATGCGTAACGGTCATCTTTACTTCTTTACAGCAACAGAATATCATGTCAGCCCTGAGGGTTTATGAGTACTCATTATCTGTGGGCTGTTGTATGATCACATCTCATCAGATGTTTGATTGGGCAGACTTGCACTCACGTACAAGGGAGCAACATTATATAGGGGTCTGTGAATGTGCTTGTGTGAACTTGAGTGTTTTTCTGTTTCTCTTACTGGGTTTTTCAGATGAGGACCCAGTGAGGCATGGACTATATCCTGCTTCGCCTTTAACCCGCTAGCGATAGCCTTAAAGGGCGAAGCCTATACGAAATAGAACGTTAGTTATGTACCGTAACTCCAGATTCTATGAGTATAGGCGCAGCCCTTTAAGTCATGGGCCTCACTGGTTCCCTTATCAGCTGAAGAAAAAGGCTGTTTTTGGGAGCAAAATGTATCCACTCGCGGCTATTTATAGGGGTGAAGCCACGGGAAGGGCCCAGCACGTGGGTGGGCGTAGACAAAGTTTGCTTCAGTGCTGCGCTGACGCGATAGGGTGTACCCACGAGCGATAGCCTTAAAGGGCTGCGCCTATACTTCTAGAATCTGGAGTTACGGTACATAACTAACGGTTTCATCCCTTTTTGACCCTTTGACCTGCTCAAAGATAGACTGATGTGTGTTTCTGCAGCTATGTCAGGAGCCTCAGACTTTATAATGGATGTGTATTACTCATTCCATGTTCCCGCCTTCATAGAGTCACATGACCAGCTGCACTGAAATGTCAATCAGTGAGTGAGTGACATCATCTGCAAGTTTTCAGGTTTTTTTTTTACTCCTCAAGGTTGGTCCCTTCTTCGGGAGGACATTTCCGTACAGATCTGAGTTTTACATGTTTGGTATCTGTTAGTGTTTTAGAGATATTACAGTTGAAGTGATGTATTTCTTGCTCCTCCTCAGTCTTTATAATGGGTGTGTATTACACATTCCATTTTCCCGTCTTCAGTGAGTCACATGACCAGCTGCACTGAACTGTCAATCAGTGAGTGAATGACATCATCTGCTGCCCTGATCCAGATTGTAATTGAGCAGCTGAGCAGCAGAGCAACCAAATCTGTTGAAACATGTCCTCACCAATGCCACAATTTTGACCAAATGTCTCTAAAAATAAGATATGTAAACCTGTAAATTTTGTCAGGAATCCATTTTCAAGCTGACCCCTCTAGCTTCAGCTTTCCCTTTGGACGAGGATCCTAATTATAGACAAGCATGCTAAAGGTAAAGACTACAAGACCATCTCCAAGCAGCTTGATGTTCCTGTGACTACAGTGCACATATTATTCAGAAGTTCAAAGTCCACGGGACTGTAGCCAACCTCCCTGGACGTGGCCTCAAGAAGACAACTGATGACAAATTGAAGAGACGGATAATACGAATGGTAACCAAAGAGCCCAGAGCAACTTCCAAAGAGATTAAA
Organism: Cetoscarus ocellatus; assembly: GCA_037902135.1. Taxonomy (NCBI): domain Eukaryota; kingdom Metazoa; phylum Chordata; class Actinopteri; order Labriformes; family Labridae; genus Cetoscarus; species Cetoscarus ocellatus. The sequence continues at coordinate 57,123 of JBAMNC010000727.1, forward strand.
GGTGAACTCCAAGGTCAAGGTACATCAGTATCAGATCGCACCATCCGTCACTGATCGAGCCAAATTGGGCTAAATGGAAGACTACCGAGGAGGACACCACTGTTGAAAGCAAATCATAAAAATTCGAGACTGGAATTTGCCAAAATGCATATTGACAAGCCACAAAGCTTCTGGGAGAATGTCCTTTGGACAGATGAGACAAAACTGGAGCTTTTTGGCAAGTCACATCGGCTCTATGTTCACAGACACAAAAATAAAGCATACAAAGAAAAGAACACTGTACCTACTGAGAAACATGGAGGAGGCTCAGTTATGTTCTGGGGCTGCTTTGCTGCATCTGGCACAGGGTGTCTTGAATCTGTGCAGGGTACAATGAAATCTCAAGACTATCAAGGCATTCTGGAGGGAAATGTGCTGCCCAGTATCAGAAAGCTTGGTCTCAGTCGCAGGTCATGGGTCCTCCAACAGGATATGGGTCCTCCAACAGGATAATGACCCAAAACACAGCTGAAAACACACAAGAATGTCTAAGAACAAAACACTGGACTAGTCTGAAGTGGCCCTCTATGAGCCTTGATCTAAATCCTAATGACCATTTGTGAAAGGAGCTGAAACATGCAGACTGGAGAAGAAACCCTTCAAACCTGAGACAGCTGGAGCAGTTTGCTCATGAGGAGTGGGCCAAAATACCTGTTGACAAGTGCAGAAGTCTCATTGAGAGTTACAGAAATCGCCTGATTGCAGTGATTGTCTCAAAAGGTTGTGTAACAAAATATTAAGTTAAGGGTACCAAAATTTTTGTCTTGGCCAGTTTCATTATTTTGTTTTTTAAAACGATCCTGTTGAACCACAATTCAAAAGCAATGTCTGATTTTCATTAGTTAATTTCAATGAATTTTTATTTATTATTACTATTGTCAGTTTCAAGTTATTTCAGTGGCCATTGTGGGCTTTTTTCTTAAACAGAAGGGTACCAACAATTTTGTCCATCTGTGTAGATGGGGAAGTCCCACCATTGTTAGTCTCACAGAAGAATGTAATTGTTTCAAAAAAATGTATTTACAAAAGCTGGCGTCTGAAAGTAAAAGAGGATTCAGCCTCCAATATCTGGATCCCTTTGGTTTCATATTGGAGTGGAGGTCCATGATTACCTTAGCACATTCTGACAGTTTGGCACTGTGGGCAGGTATTTAGTTGAGATAATTGCTGGGATAAGTTTTTTAACCTATCAGAAAGTAGTCTATGCATGAGAATGAATGATGTGCATGAGAAAAAAAATGAATATTGTTTTACTGAGGGATGTGAGAATCTCCAGGGATCATCAAATTCATATTCGTCCATATAAGTGGACAGAGCCTGTGACATTTTCATTGGTGGAGCTGATCGTGGGTTAGATCTGTTTAATGCTGGATCAATTACACAGTTCATATCTCCTCCCACAATCAATGAGTGGGAGTCTAAATTTGGAATGGATGACAATAGTGAGCTAACAAAGTTGTGATCATCCCAGTTAGGGGCATAAACTGACATTAGGGTTACAGGCTTTCATATAACATACCGGTGACAATGACACATCGGCCATTTGAGTCCATTATTGTATAGTGAAGTGAACATTTTTTCGAATTAGTATAGCCTTGCCCCTTATTTTGAGATTGAATTGTGAATAGAACATAAGAACAATCCAGGGTCTATTTAATTTTCCATGATCATAGTTGCATAAATGTGTCTCTTGGAGTCACATTATATCAGTGTTGAGGTTCTTGATGTGTGTCATAATTTTTGTGCATTCAATCACAGCATTTAGCCCACCGTTGTTCAGGGAGATGATCTTCACTGCCCGTCCGCTAGTCATGCCCTCAGTGGTTACCCCAGCCATAGTTCAGCACACAGCAGTAAAATAATCAGGTTAGTCTCAAGAAGTAAGCAGCAAAGTGCGTGGAGTGCAAGTGAGTGGAGCCACCTGTACAGACACCTCACAGTCTGACATAAATAAACTCATCACATAAAATTCAGTACAAACAAAATAAAACCAAAAGGTTCTTCCCCATCCATCCCTCCCTGTTCATACTTCCCTTTCTGTGTCATATTTCCTCATCTACTTTCTATGTCTCAGCTCCAGTAGCTTATTTGTCCTAGTTAGGACCCCTGTTGTGATAGACATGGGCATGTTTTTACAATAATTACACAGTTTGAAAAGATATAAAGAGTCTTCCAGTATGTGAAAAATTTAGAAGTACTACAGAGCACAAATTGCTCATTAAGATGTTCTGTGAACTACAGAACCAGTTACTGTTACATTATCCAGTGATTATTGATTAATAAACATCTGTGGGCTTTACCACCTCTTAACTTAAATTGGGTGGAAATGGAACATGCCACACTATTGAACTAATTTAAATGAAACTTAATGAAACTGCATTTTAGCAAATATTTCTAAGCTTAAATAAATTTAAACACCATTTTGCCTGAGGTCAGCAACTTGTTGACACAAACATACATCAGTCCCCCATGAAATACTGTTTCAAGTTAAAAGTAGGGCACGTCAAAGGAATGTTACTACTATTTGCAACATTTCAGTGCAAGTGAGTAAGCCAGGCTGTCGAGCTGGGCTAGCATGGTGGTTAGCTCAACATAGCAGTCAGATGGTAAACAACAGTGTTTAATGTTATTTGGTCCATTTAAAACTAACAGTAAAACAAAACACAACACCCTTGTAAATAGAAGTCCCTGTGCTGATCAGAGGACTTACTGATGAGGCTATAGCTCCCCTAATGAAAAAGCTGTGTTTCAGTGACTAATGTTAGCCGCATTTAAGCCTACTGTCCTGTTAATCAGGCCTTGGGGCTTGTTGGTATTTAGCCGCGAAGGTGGCAGCTTCCTCAGGGAGTCTCTCCTTCGTCCCGTTCTCTAGGGTGATCTGTGGCCAGGCCGGGAAGAGCAGTGCTGGTCAGAGAGCTAGGCTGTAGAGTTCAGCCATAATGGTTCGGTATTTAGCTCGTTCTCTGCGACCTCTGGCGTGTAATCTTCAATGATCTGGACTGCCGATCCCCGGTACTGAAGTGTCCCCCGTCTCTTGCTGGTCTCTTGGATGATTAGGCCCTTGGCCTGGTAGCGATGGAGGCTAATCATTATTGGTCTGGGTCGTGAGCCAGGCTGTGGTTTAGTGGTTAGCGCTCTGTGGGCTTGGTCCATTTCTGGGGGTGTGAACTTGAGAGTTTGGCCGCCGAGTACTTCAACCAGGAGTTCAGCGAAGAAGCTCATGGGTCTGGGTTCTTTAATAAATTCAGGTAGACTGGTTATTCTGATGTTGTTTCTGCGGCTGTGACTCTGAAGAGCGACAGCTTTTAGCTTGGTGTCTGCTAATGCTGCACACCTCTCCTCCAATGCTTGGATTTGTTGGTCCTGCAGCTTGGCGTTGGATTCCAATGAGCCCATTCGCTGACTATGCTTTATCACTGTTTCCTGTATTTTGTTGAATCTCAATTCCAAAGCAGTGAATGCTGTTATAAAGTCAGCAGCAATGCTAGCTCTATGATTCCTAGCAGGCTAGCCAAGCTGACCAGCGAGGTGTCGTCATCTGTTGATGAAGCGTGGAATTTGTCTTTCTTGACGCCTTTGTTGCTTTTGTCATGTAAGAATGTCCAAGGTTCTCTTTAAAGCCAAGAAGGAAGGAGTTTTGAGAGAAAAGTCACTTTTTAAAGTAATTGCTGCTGAAGCTGGAGCTCACGTGTTCACCCAAACCAGAAGTCCTTTATTCTGACTCTGACTCCTACAATAACCTTTTTGAGAATATCTGACAAGACCCAACAACCACAGCCATCTCCTTACAACCAAAGCAGCATCCCTACCCTGATCATCTGACCAGTGGTGAAACCTCTGTCCAGCCAATCCACATAACCTGTAAGAGTCTCACTACCTCTTACCTAGCCGAGACTCACATGGTCTAAAGCAGGGGTCGGGTGTTAAAAATGATAAACGATAAAACAAAGTTTATGTCTCTTTTTTCAACTGTTCTGCATGCTAAGGCTCACTCCATGCATTATTTCTCTGTGTCGCTTCATTTCTCTTCCAAAGTAATCTCTCAGAAGGGGTAAAGAGTGGCTGCCTTTAGATTCAAAAAAATAAAATATACCCACAGTTACTTTAATAAGGGCTCAATAAATGTGAGATGCTGTAGCATCAGGTTCTGCATTATATGGACCAACTTCTCCAGCACTGAGCAGCACGTTTTTTGGTTCCTTAGTGTTTTTTGCTCCTCATCACATCTGCCTTAAAACTCTTAAACCAAAGAAGCACTTTGGTTAATCAGATGTGCACTAATGGGACTCGTAACTTAAAAAAGTCTTTCTCTTGCCCTGTGACATCACTCTAGTGTGGAGGATTAAACTGAGTGGTTGCAACTGGAGGAGGTGTCAGCTGTCTGCAGCCTAAATCAGAATCAGAATTAGAATCAGATTTAGGAAGGAATTTGCTCTGGTGATCTTGGTGCAAAGTACAGATAGAAGTACAGTACAATAAAAATAAAGGTGCATGCATTGTTATAGAAATAATCGGGGGTGTTAATGTGACCCAAGTAGAACTGGTTTAGCGGAATATTTGCACGGAGTTCATATCAGGTGGTGGAGGGGAGTCGGGGTGGGTCATGGGCAGTGTTTATCAGTGATGCAGCAGAGGGAAAGAAACTGTTCTTGTGGCGTGAGGTTTTAGTCCTGATGGACCGCAGCCTCCTGCCTGAGGGGAGGGGCTCGAAAAGTTTGTGTCCAGGGTGAGAGGGGTCGGCCAAGATCTTGCCTGCACGCCTCAGAGTCCTAGAGGTGTACAGGTCCTGGAGAGATGGCAGACTGCAGCTGATCACCCTCTCTGCAGAGCGGATGATGCGCTGCAGCCTCCAGGTTGTTCCTGCTGCACCAGGTCACCAGATGGTCCACCCCCAGTCTGTAAGCAGACTCATCCCCATGGTTTGGTTTCAGCATGTATGCATGGCTAATGCATGTGTAAAAGTTATTTTCCAGATCATGGTGAGGACCAGAAATTGTTAGTGGTGGACCAGGTTTGGCCCGAGGGCCGCTATTTGCCGACCCCTGATCTAGAGTGAGAACGCTTCAGATACCACAACCAGTTGCTTGAAAGGGTTTATTTTCTTACCAACCTTCAATAGCACAGACTATTAACACAATTTTCTGAATTATTTTAATTTTGGGTGTTTGTTAACTGTTTGTATTTCCACCAGTTCAAGTCCATAGAAGTTGTAATTTTATTTATCTTAAATTATATCATTTGTTCACAGTTTTAGATTTAATTCATCATTTCATTTATATTGTCAATATTTATTCATTTATTCTATGAAATTATTCTTGTTCATCATATTTGTATTTTACCCCATGTAAATAACCCCGCTTATCTATTTTAAAAAATGCACATAAAATGGCTTGTGGACATTGTTATTTAACCAAGTGATCCCTGAAGTTAGGATTCACCTTTCTTACATTGAGATTGATATTCATCAATCAATCAATCAATCAATCAGTCAATCAATCTTTATTTGTATAGCGCCAATTCATAAGAAGTGTTATCTTGAGACACTTTACAATAGTGCAGGCTAAAGACAAACTTCTCATTTTATAGATACACATATATGCACATATACATATATACTGTAGTATCTCATTTTCTCAGTAAATACCGAATGAGCTGGCTCGTAACTTCTGTGCAGGAATGGCAGCTAAGATGAAAAACAGATGTAAAAATTTGTGCCTCAAGGAAGCATGAATGCAGGCAAATTCCACTTTCCAGAAACTCGTTTATTATGGTCAAAAGGTGAACAATAACGAGCGGGAGTTGCTTTGAGTCGTGACATCCCAAAACAACTGAAGCTCAAGTTGTTTTATGCATGTTTTATAGTGATGGGTGAGACTCCTCCCGTCACCCCAATGGTTCCAGAAGGTTCCCTCCCCATCTCTTTTCAACATTCACTTTTTTAATTCTTAATTATAATTGTGTAATTTCCCCTCCCATAGGTCTTTATACAATCCCTTGGAGTCCAGAATTTATTTATCTTTTGCTATAAGGCAAAATCAGGCATATTTCTTCCTTAATTCTATGGATTACTCAAAATGGCTGAATTTGATCCAAGATGGCTTCCCACTTAGCTCTAAATATGGTTGTGCTTTTCCTGCTCCTTGCTTTGGAACAGAATGTTCTGTACATTATGTTCTTTCTTTGATTACTTGTCCTTAGTTTAATATTTGCAACTTTGAACCATGGACCCCATTAGGTATGTATTCAGGCTCTATGGTGTAGAAAATAAACTTTTAATTATGTTGGTGAGATCCTTATATTTACTCCTATATATAAAGAATTACCTTAATATAAGGAAAAACCTTTACAGGCATAATATTTTGTGTGATACTTCTAACTACATTGTGAGATTATGATATATTATTAAAACAATCTTGAAACATACATTCTGTGGTCATATGAATAGGTAATACATTCTGCACCCATTTCTACATGTAGTAAGGACCTCTCAGTAACATTAAATGCTGGCGTTTAATGTGTATATGTGACTAAATATCCAAGAGAATTTATAAACATTATAAAATGTAAATATAGGAATATTATTAGGGATGATATAAAAATATGTATAAAAGGCTTAGGTGTAGTATAGGCCCAGTATAGAAGGCAAACAGCCCTTTACCAATACAAAACCCAACATAAGGCAAAATATGTGTCTGGTAATATCAACAACATTACATACACTTTATTTGTATAACTAATAGTACCAGCTAATGCTAAAAAAGAAAGATACTTGAGTTACTAAAATGACCAACATACCAACATTCAACTTTCCATTTTTGAAAGTACATAAAGAAAGAGAAAATTATTCAGAAGATTCAGAATCAGCTTTATCGGCCATGTATGTTAGACATACAAGGAATATGACACCGGTTCACTTCACTCTCCAAGTACAGAATAGATACACACAGTGTATATCCTATATTATAAACAAATTATAGGCAGAAACAACAAGGCAGGAATTAACATTTTAAATGAAAGTTTAAAAATTAAGTTAAAGGTAGGGTCTGCAGGATTTTTTGTTACTGTTTATAAACACAACATTCAAACGAAGCCCCTCCCCTTGAACTCCTTGCTACCTGATGCGGGGGCCCACCCTCTCTGGCAGCAGATGGAGAACACGCCTCCCCAGCCCGATAGCCCTGCAGCTGGGTCCGACCAGGAAAATGACCTACTTGTCCAACAGCATGAGGCTAACTCTGCATTGCTTTTCATCCCGAGACGGTCCTTCAGAGCTCGGAAGCGGGTGAAAGCCAACCCTGGGTTCACTCTGGTTTTAGACCGAGCTTTGTCCTCTTGGCGTTTTGCTTCTGCCTGATTGTATCTTCTTTTCTTCGCTGTAGCATCTGCCATTTTTGCCAGTGTTCTGTTGAAACACGCTACCTGTTGAGATGAGCTACCTAGCTCTACTGCACATGTGCATGCATGCGCCGGTAGTTCTGCGCATGCGCCCTATGTCTTCCATCTCTCTCTTGGTTAGGTTTGGGGTAAGGGTTGGGGTGAGGGTAGCTTTTTTCGACGGGGAAGCCTAACAAAACACCGGTCTGTGTAGCATTCTGTCCATTTTATAACACTCAAAGTCACTTGCGCACTGGGCGCGTTATGATTGGCTGGGGTATCCCAGCCTACTCTCCGCCTAAATGCGTCCCGAGGCAACCAAAACATCCAAATGCAGGCCGAGGAGGGGAGTGAGGTAAACAAAGACACCATCACACATCAATAGAGACCCATAGGAGACGACTGAGCAGGTTTTTTCCCTTGAAAAAGTTGATATTTTATTTTTAAGGAAAATCCTGCAGACCCTACCTTTAAGGTAAGAATAGAAGTAGAATAGAGTATGTACAATACATACAATGTACAAGATAAAAAACAAGAAACAAGGTGCACAGGTGCATATAAATGGGAGGATGATATGTGCAATGAATGAATATATGGGGTAGATAGACGGACAATTGCAGTTAGGAGTTCAGTATGGCAACAGCCTGGGGGAAGAAACTGTTCTTATGCCTGGTGGTTTTAGTGTACAGTGCTCTGTATTGCTTACCTGAGGGGAGGAGTCTCAGCATCCTCAGCATCCTGTTTAGTTTGTGTCCAGGATGTGAGGGGTCTGCAGAGATGTTACCTGCCTGTCTCCTGATTCTGGACCAGAACAAGTCCTGAATGGAGGGCAGTTTGGTCCTGATAATTTTCTCTGCAGACCTGATTGTCCTTTGCAGTCTGTGTCTGTCCTGTCTGGTTGCAGATCCAAACCAGACCGTGATGGACATGCAGAGAACAGACTGGATGATGGCCGTGTAGAAGTTGACCAGCAGCTCCTGGGGCAGGCCGAACTTCCTGAGCTGTCGCAGAAGTACAGCCTCTGCTGTGCCTTTTTACGGAAGGTGTCTATGTGGGGTGTCCACTTCAGGTCCTGTGAGATTGTGGATCCCAGAAACCTGAATGTGTCCACAGTAGACACAGAGTTGTCCTTGATGATAAGTGGGGGAGGGGCTCCTGAAGTCCACTTTCATCTCCACAGTCTTGAGCGGGTTTAGCTCCATGTGGTTCTGACCACACCAGAGGACCAGCTGTTCTACCTCCTGTCTGTATGCAGACTTGTCCCCGTTCCAGATCAGTCCGATGACGGTTGTGTCGTCCACAAACTTCAGGAGTTTCACAGATGGGTCCCCTGAGGTGCAGTCATTCGTGTAGAGGGAGAAGAGCAGTGGGGAGAGGACACACCCCTGGGGGGCGTCAGTGCTGATGGTCCGGATGCTGGATGTAGTGTTACCAGCCTCACCTGCTGTCTCCTGTCAGTCACGAAGTTGGTAATCCACTGACAGATGGAGACTGGCACGGTGAGCTGGGACAGCTTCTGGTGGAGGATTTCTGGGATGATTGTGTTGAAGGCCGAGCTGAAGTCCACAAACAGGATCCTGGCATAGGTCCCTGGAGAGTCGAGGTGGTGCAGGATGTAGTGCAGTCCCATGTTGACTGCATCATCTACCGACCTGTTTGCCCTGTAAGCAAACTGCAGGAGGTCCAGCAGGGGTCCTGTGGTGTCCTTCAGGTGGCTCAACACCAGTCTTTCTTACGATTTCATGACCACAGATGTCAGGGCGACGGGTTTGTAGTCATTTAGTCCAGTGATGCAGGGTTTTTTGGGGACCGGGACGATGGTGGGGCGTTTGAAGTGTTACAGATGGAGGTAGTCTGTGACCTCCAGCACTCCTAATGAGCCTCTCACTCCGCTCACCTGGCCTCACTGCACCCAGCTGGTGCTCATCAGCCTGGGCAGTCTATAAAATGAGGCTCTTTCCCTCAGTTGGGTGTGTGACACCATAGAGCCAACACCATCAGTTGGTTTTCTTTTGGTTTGAGGAATGAGTGTTGTGAGAGAGCGAGTGCATATGTGTTGAGGGTGAATTCATTATTTTGTTTTGTGAGAGCTGATCTCTAAGCAGACTTTTGCACTTATTTCCTCCCCACCAAGTGACTCCACTTTTGTTTGAGGCCTTTTTTCTTTCAGTTCATCTACTTTTATAGTAGAATTAGTGGGTGGCTGTGGAGAGTCATGACTCCACTCCACCTTTAAGATCTCAGAGCCCTTATTTTGTTGTAGTTTTAAGTTGCAGATTTTTCTTTTGTTAGTTTCCCTGTCCGTGACCCCTGTCATTCATGTCATGTGGCTGGCAGAAACGTTACAATTGGGGGCTCATCCAGGATATGAAACACTTTTCTTTTCTGAGGTGATCATTTATTTTCATTGTAGAATACACTAGTAGCTGCATCAAGTCATGGAGTTTCAGTTGGAGTCATTTGTTGAAAACCCAACATGGGAGGCCATTAACACTTGTAGAAAGGCAGATCTTCTCAAAATTGCTCGCCACTTTAACATTTCTGTGGGAGCAGGGAGCCGAAAGGATGTGGTCAAAGAAGCTGTAGATACTGGGATAGTGGAGGGGCAGTTCCTCTTCAAATATCCTGAAGCAAAAACAGAAAAAGAAGTTGACACTGATCCCCTTAGCACTGACCCTGCTACTGCGTCTGAAGGGAAGAACTTTGAGATGAAACTCAAGTTGGAGCAAATGAGAATGAAATTAATAAATGAAGAGAAACAAAAAGAACAGGCCACACGTTTGAGAGAGCTGGAGCTTGAAGAGCTCCTTATCAAATCTGTACAGCATGGTGATGCTAGAGAATTTGATTTAGCTCGAAACAGCCGACTTGTACCACCGTTTAATGAAAGGGAGGTGGACGAGTATTTTACGCTTTTTGAGAGAGTTGCCAACACTTTAAAATGGCCAGAGGAGTTCAGGCCAGTATTGCTCCAATGTGTGTTGGTAGGGAAAGCCCAAAGTGTTTATGCATCATTATCCATTGCTCAAAGCTCCGATTACAAGACTTTAAAGGAAGCCATACTCCGTGCATATGAATTGGGGCCTGAAGCATAAAGGCAGCAATTCCGAAAGTTGAAAAAGGAAGAGAGTCAAACTCATGTGAGGTTTGCTCGAGAACAAAAAACCTTATTTGAACGCTGGTGTAAATCACAAGATGTTGAAAACCTGGATGATTTAAAAAACATCATTTTGTTGGAACAGTTCAAGCATTGTGTTAATGAAAGAGTTGCTACTTACCTCAGTAAGCAAAGTAGTTTGACTCTGGAAAAAGCTGATGTTTTTGCTGATGAGTTTGCCCTCACTCACAAATTCACTTGCCCAACTAAGTCACCAAGCACCTTATCTAGTAAAACAAAACTCCCAGCTTCCTCCAGTGTTCACACCCACTTGGAAGCACACTACTAAAAATCAGGTTCAGTGTCACTATTGCCATGCAAAAGGTCATTTTGTTCAAGACTGTCTGGTGTTACAGAAAAGGGGGCCCAAAGCTGTAACGTTACTTGGAAGACCCCTTATTGATGAAAAGCCAGTCCCTGATTTGAAGATTGTAAATGAGAAAGTGCCAGATGAGTTCAGGCCTTTCACATCTGATGGATTTGTGTCCCTGCTTGGAGATGAGCACAAGCAACCAGTGAAAATACTGCGAGACACTGCAGCGTCACAGTCCTTTCTGTTGAGAGGAGTTTTGCCTCTTACTGATGAAATGAAGAGCGGCAACAGCACTCTTATAAGGGGTGTGGAGATGAATTGGTTTCAAGAACCTTTATTTGTTATTAAGTTGGAATCTCAGATAGTCAGTGGCACTGTCAAGGTAGCCACAAGGGACGGACTGCTTGTGGGGGGGATCACCCTCCTTTTGGGGAATGACTTGGCTGGTGACAAAGTCACAGGTCATGTTCCAAATGCCATTGTTACAGAGGTGCCCAGAACTGATGAAGATGATGGGCTGGCTAAGTTGCACCCTATTGTATTTTCATCTGGTGTTGTTACGCGGGCTTTGGCAAAGAATCAAACCGATGGTTCTTGTACTGAAGAAGTCAGAGATCATTTGGATTTGTCTGAAACTTTTTTTTGTGCGCCAAATTGTGACAACACTCCATATGTTAAAAGTGAGCACTCTGATGGTAATAATAGTTGTATTTCGGTCAATCCCATTGGGTCAAGCTCATCTGATGTAGACTCTGTGGGAACTCGTGAGTTGAACCTGCCTTTGAATGGGTCAAAGGTGGGGGAGTCTGTGGAGAAAGTAGGACATTTCTCTACATCTGGAATTAAGATGTCGCGTAAACAGCTCATTGCTGAGCAAGAGAAAGATGTGTCTTTGTCCCTGTGCTATGTAGATCTTCATTCTGAAGAAGATTGTGCTGGTGCTCTAGTAGGGTACTACAAAAAAGGTGGTGTGTTAATGAGAAAATGGCAAACACATGCCTTGTTGGAGGATGCCAAACCTGCTGTTTCTCAAATAGTGGTACCAAAACCATTTCAGTTGGAGATTCTCAGGATGGCAAATGCTGGGAATATGGCCGGCCACCTGGGGGTCAATAAAACATATGACAGAGTTCTACAGAATTTTTTTTGGCTGGATCTGAAGACTGATGTGAGAATTTTTTGTAAAACATGTTAAGTGTGTCAATTTACAGGTAAACCAAACCAAGTGGTGCCAGTTGCACCCTTGCAGCCCATACCTGCTTTTGATGAGCCATTCAGCAGAGTGCTGGTGGACTGTGTGGGTCCCTTAACCCAAAACCAAGAGTGGAAATCAGTACCTACTTACAATCGTGTTTATCCACTCGATTTCCAGAGGCAGTTCCGCTCAGAAAAATCACAGCAAAGAATGTGCTAAAGGCTTTGGTAAAATTCTTTTCAGTTTTTGGCATTCCAAAAGTGGTCTAGACGGATCAAGGGACAAATTTTATGTCCAGGCTTTTTCAACAGGTGATTCAGCAGATGGGAAGCACTCACTACCCCTCAAGTGCATATCACCGTGAGAGCCAAGGAGCTTTGGAGCGATTTCATTCAACTTTGAAATCTATGCTGAGAGGATACTATCATGAGTTTAAGTGTGACTGGGATGAAGGTGTCCCTCTGGTACTATTTGCAGCTCGTGAAGTAGTGCAGGAGTCATTGGGGTTCAGTCCAAACGAACTCGTTTTTGGACACAGAGTTTGTGGCCCCATGTCTTTGCTAAAAGAGAAACTGCTTGAGGAGGAGTCGGGATCTAAAACAAACCTTTTGGATCATGTGTGTGCATTTCGCTACAGGTTGGGACGGGTCTGCGAAATTGCGAGTGAAAACCTTAAGAAAACTCAGGAAAAAATGAAAGTGTATTATGACCGAAAAAGCTCATTCCAGAACTTTTGATGTAGGGGATCAGGTTTTGATTTTGCTACCTGTTGTTGGATCTCCCCTTGAAGCAAGATTTTCTGGTCCTTACAAAATCGAAGAGAAGGTTGGAAACCTAGATTGTATCATCTCTAGCCCAGATCGTAGAAGACAAAAAAGATTGTGTCATGTAAACATGATGAAGCCATACTACACCTCAGACAAACAAGAAGGGTTAATTAAAAAAGCACAGTGTGCTGTGGTGAATTCCAAATCACTGCCTGATGAAGATCGCTCAGAATCTGTGCCATTTGTCTCATCTAGACCCAAAAGAAATGGCCGATGTAGCATCATTGTTGAATGAGTTTCAGTGCATTTTTTCGGATGTTCCCACTGAGACAAATGTCTTAGAGCATGACATAGATGTGGGCGATGCAAAACCTATAAAACAGCATGCATGCAGAGCTAACCCAGAGAAACGCGCTTTACTCAGGCAGGAAGTTGAGTATTTGGTAGATCATTGGCATAGCCAAGCCTAGCAATAGCTTGTGGAGTTCACCCTGCATTTTGGTACCAAAAGCAAACACCACAAACCCAAGGTTCTGTTCTGACTTTCGCAAGCTTAACAGTGTGACCAAGCCAGATTCTTATCCACTGCCGAGAGTGGATGACTGTGTGGACCGGATTGGGTCAGCTAGTTTTGTGAGTAAATTTGATTTACTCAAAGGATATTGGCAAGTCCTGTTAACCCAACGTGCCAAGGAATTATCGGCATTTGTGATTCCAGATAGATTGTTTCAATATCTGAGAATGCCGTTTGGTCTGAGTAACGCTGGTGCCACTTTTCAACAGCTAATGAATATGGTGTTGCGGGGTCTTGACAGTAAAGAGGCTTACATTGATGATGTTGTAGTATTCAGCAACTCCTGTTCCGACCATCTCAAACATATCCGAGCGGTGTTTGAAAGGCTGAAAACAGCTAACCTAACTGTCAACCTAGGAAAATCTGAAATTGCTAAAGCCACTGTTCAATACCTGGGAAAGGTGGTGGGACAGGGTAAGGTGCTACCTGTGGCTGCAAAGGTAGAGGCCATTACAAACTTCCCCGTACCTACCACCCGCAGGGAGCTCAAGCGGTTTTTGGGGATGGCTGGCTACTACAGGGCATTTTGCAGAAATTTTTCTCAAGTAGCAGCCCCCTTGACGGACTTGACCAGCCCGAAGGTCTCCTACCTTTGGACCCCAGAGTGCCAGATCGCTTTCGAAAAAGTGAAAGCACTGTTGGCCACGGCCCCTGTATTGGCAGCTCCTGATTTTGGTCGTCCTTTTCTCCTCTACACGGATGCCAGTGATGTGGGTGTAGGAGCAGTACTTGTTCAAGCAGATGACAATGGAGTAGAGCACCCTGTGGCATTCTTCTTAAAGAAACTAAGTCCTAGTCAGGTGCACTACTCCACCATTGAAAAGGAGGCATTAGCTTTGATTTTGAGTGTAGAACATTTTTGAGATCTACATCTCTATGTCTGATCCATTAGTGGTTTACGCTGACCACAACCCCTTGTTGTTCCTAAAGCGGTGGACCTCCACTAACCATAGGTTGCTCCGTTGGAGTTTAGCCTTGCAGGAGCTTCCACTGAAAATCCAAAATGTATGAGGAAAAGACAGTTTAGTTGCTGACTGTCTGTCACGAGTGGTAATTAACTAAAGAAGTATTTTTTGTTCTTAGTCAGAAGGTTCCTCTACTCAGAACCGTAGAGAGTTTTTTGGTTGTTCTGGATGTAAACATTTTCTTTCCTAACAGGTTATCTAGTATTTTGTGTACTAGCTATTTGTGTTTATGGGTGGAGTTAAATGACAGAGTTCTAGAGTAAACTTTGTGTTGAATTTGAAGTTTGTTTATGTCAACAAATATTAGATTTGTTGTCTTTTTGAGGGGAGATGTTACAGATGGAGGTAGTCTGTGACCTCCAGCACTCCTAATGAGCCTCTCACTCCGCTCACCTGGCCTCACTGCACCCAGCTGGTGCTCATCAGCCTGGGCAGTCTATAAAGGGAGGCTCTTTCCCTCAAAGAGGGGTGTGTGTGACACCAAAGAGCCAACACCATCAGTTGGTTTTCTTTTGGTTTGAGGAATGAGTGTTGTGAGAGAGCGAGTGCATATGTGTTGAGGGTGAATTCATTATTTTTTTTTGCGAGAGTTGATCTCTAAGCAGACTTTTGCACTTATTTCCTCCCCAACAAGTGACTCCACTTTTGTTTGAGGCCTTTTTTCTTTCAGTTCGTCTACTTTTATACAAAACCCAAAACCAGTGAAGTTGGCACGTTGTGTAAATCGTAAATAAAAACAGAATACAATGATTTGCAAATCCCTTTCAACCTATATTCAATTGAATACACAGCAAAGACAAGATACTTAACGTTCAAACTGGTAAACTGTGTTATTTTTTGCAACTATTAGCTCATTTTGAATTTGATGCCTGCAACATGTTTCAAAAAAGCTGGCACAAGTGGCAAAAAAGACTGAGAAAGTTGAGGAATGCTCATCAAACACTTATTTGGAACATCCCACAGGTGAACAGGCTAATTGAGAACAGGTGGGTGCCATGATTGGGTATAAAAGCAGCTTCCCTGAAATGGTCAGTCATTCACAAACAAGGATGGGGCGAGGGTCACCACTTTGTGAACAAATGTGTGAGCAAATTGTCAAACAGTTTAAGAACAACATTTCTTAACGAGCTATTGCAAGGAATTTAGGGATTTCATCATCTACGGTCCGTAATATCATCAAAAGGTTCAGAGAATCTGGAGAAATTACTGCATGTAAGCGGCAAGGCCGAAAACCAACATTGAATGCCCGTGACCTTCGATCCCTCAGGCGGTACTGCATCAAAAACTGGCATCACTGTGTAAAGGATATCACCACATGGGCTCAGGAACACTTCAGAAAACCACTGTCAGTAACTACAGTTCATCTCTACATCTGTAAGTGCAAGTTAAAACTCTACTATGCAAAGTGAAAGCCATTTATCAACAACACCCAGAAACGCCGCCGGCTTCGCTGGGCCCGAGCTCATCTAAGATGGACTGATGCAAAGTGGAAAAGTGTTCTGTGGTCTGACGATTCCACATTTCAAATTGTTTTTGGAAAGTGTGGTCGTTGTGTCCTCCGGACCAAAGAGGAAAAGAACCAGCCGAACTGTTATAGGCGCAAAGTTCAAAAGCCAGCATCTGTGATGGTATGGGGGTGTATTAGTGCCCAAGACATGGGTAACTTACACATCTGTGAAGGCACCATTAATGCTGAAAGGTACATACAGGTTTTGGAGCAACATATGTTGCCATCCAAGCAACGTCTTTTTCATGGATGCCCCTGCTTATTTCAGCAAGACAATGCCAAGCCACATTCTGCATGTGTTACAACAGCGTAGCTTCGCAGTAAAAGAGTGCGGGTACTAGACTGGCCTGCCTGTAGTCCAGACCTGTCCCCCATTGAAAATGTGTGGCGCATTATGAAGCGTAAAATACAACAACGGAGACCCCGGACTGTTGAACAACTTAAGCTGTACATCAAGCAAGAATGGGAAAGAATTCCACCCGAAAAGCTTCAAAAATTGGTCTCCTCAGTTCCCAAACGTTTACTGAGTGTTGTTAAAAGGAAAGGCGATGTAACACAGTGGTAAAAATGCCCCTGTGCCAACTTTTTTGCAATGTGTTGCTGCCATTAAATTCTAAGTTGATGATTATTTGCAAAAGAAAATAAAGTTTCTCAGTTCGAACATTAAATATCTTGTCTTTGCAGTGTATTCAGTTGAATATAAGTTGAAAAGGATTTGCAAATCATTGTATTCTGTTTTTATTTACTATTTGCACAACGTGCCAACTTCACTGGTTTTGGGTTTTGTAGTAGAATTAGTGGGTGGCTGTGGAGAGTCATGACTCCACTCCATCGGTTGAAAATCTGTGTGAAGATGGGAGCCAGCTTGTCAGCGCAGACTCTCAGGCAGGATGGGGGCACACCGTCTGGTCCTGGAGCCTTTCTGATTTTCTGCGTCTGAAACAGCCGACACACATCCTCTTCACAGACCTATAGGGGGGAGGTGGTGGAGGGTTCAGGTGATCCATTGTCCAGGCGGCTGGGTGGAGTGGTAGGAGTGGGTGATACTAAAAGTATGAGTAAAGTAAAACTCATTAATTAATAGTGATACCAACAAGACATTGTACGACAATTTTCCACCACAATACAAATATAAAATACACATATACACATACATATATCCAAAGCCCAACATGAATCCATCATGAGTGCAGCACTGGGCCAACCAAACTACAGGAAGGTGCGTCTGTAGGGGGCTTACAGTAATGGCAGCAAAAAACTCCTCTGTTTAGCAGTTGGAAATCTTAAGTAGATCCAGTCTCATGTTGAACAGCCATCCACCAAAGCTGTGTTGGGTGTGGGCAAAGGAAGGGAGGTGGACAAAGACAAGATGGCACACGCTGTGCTGCGACAGCACACACTGTACTCTTTCTATCTGTCATCTGTAAACTTAAAAGACTCTATGTTTCACCCCATCTTCTCTTACTACTCTACCAAAGCATCATCCAGCCCATCCTCATATACTGCTCCTCCTGCTTTTTCAACCTGCTAACTGTCACCAACCAGGCCAAACTCACCCGTATCACCAACACCACTGCCAGAATAATCGGTCTCCCCACACCCAATCTGTCTGCACTAAACAACAGGGCCATCTCATGCATCACAACCACAATAGAACAGGACATCACACACCCACTCAACCAGTACCTCACCCCACTTCAGGGCATAGAAATACAGGACACTAAAGTGTAAAAGGCCTTGGGAAAACCCTGATCACAGCAGCCATTGCTGCTTTAAATAACAGGCTGCGCTGAGTGTGTACGTTTGTTTGCCTGTGATTTGTGGTGTGATTTGTTGCTGTCTGTGTTGTCTGAATATGTACAGTGCTGTGAAAATGAATTTCCCCTTGGGAACTATAAAATCTAATTTAATCCAGGGTTTCCCATAGAAATCTTGCTAGGGCCGCTAGATCATCCGTTTAGGTTTGATTTTTGCGCGGCGTCAGCGCTTCTTTTCTCTCTTTCATCTTAACGTGCACCTCGGCTCTGTCGCTTCCTCAGTGAGGTGTCTGTTTATGGTCACAGGAGAGCAGAGCTTCTGTGCATAAGAGTGCCAACTACCAGAGTTCAATAAAAACAAGAAATGATGGAAAGACTCGTCAATGGCGGGGAAGCATTCTGTCCGATAAGACGAAATAACTCGTGCATGAATGGGTTCTTCAGGACATGAATGGCAAAATGGCTCTGTTGATTGAAAAGGTTGCGTCCTCTCCTTCCATGCCCCTCCAATTTTGGAATAAGGAGTCTAATGTTTTTTGACACTTTTTTCCTGACATGTCATGTTACTAGGACTATTTGTCGACCGTCAGAGACAGGCAATGTTTTCGGGGTTCACGTGATGAAAAAATACACCAGATCTCACACCCGCAGGGTGCGTTCAGTCAGTCCAGCGGGGCACGCTGTGAGATAAACTGAAGCGCACCCCAGACTGCTCACTCTGGCTTTCATGACTAGCCTCGCAGAGCAGACAGACCTGCCTGATTCATTGTCTGAAATCCTGCATGTCCATCTTGCCAACATCCATTGTTCAATGACTTCACCGGCTAAATGCTTAACGGCCCAATCAGGGACAAACAATCTCCCAAGCACACCTGGGTGCATTTGCAGTCATGTACTAGAACATCTCTTCACCGTATCATGTGAAGCAGAGAGCTATTGTTGCAACCTCATATGTCCTGTCTTTTTTTCTTCAGTCACTTCAAAAAATTTAAAGTCATGACTCAGATCATTTAAAGACATATACCAAGCTTAAAAGCAACACTTTTGATTTTGTTACAGCTAGTATTCTCACAGAGTAATAAGAACCTATTTAAACAAATATTTTAAGAAATTGTGCTCAAAACAACAACAACAAAAAAAAGAACCACAAAGAAAAACGTTTGAATAGTTTGCTGAAGTTTACTTTGATGAAAAGTGTATATCAAAAGTTGCATGAAGGAATATTATAATTTTTTTTTTTTTCCTTTTACTCTAGATGGCATCAAATGACTCCCGGCTTCAACAGCAGTCCTCCCAGAAGGATGCAGCAGATCAGAACTTTGATTACATGTTTAAGTTGCTGATTATTGGAAACAGCAGTGTTGGGAAAACGTCCTTTCTCTTTCGATATGCAGATGACTCCTTCACCTCTACTTTTGTCAGCACTGTGGGCATTGACTTTAAGGTCAAGACTGTCTTTCGCAATGGCAAGCGGATCAAATTGCAGATCTGGGTGAGTTGATAACCAGCCTGAAAGTGATGCCAAAGTACCAAAAACTTCAGCTCCCTGAGTGTCCACTTGAGGCTGGCTGCAGAAGTACCGAAAGTCGCATACACGCTACATGATAAAAAATTGAATTTAACCTGTCTTTACAGTAGAAACAAAAATATGTTTACAACCTGGTTCAAAAATTAGTTTTGATCTGAATAGTAACTCCTGGTACTCCTGTGCAGTGTTGCTATTTGCCTAAAGTTCTGCCTCAACT
Organism: Cetoscarus ocellatus; assembly: GCA_037902135.1. Taxonomy (NCBI): domain Eukaryota; kingdom Metazoa; phylum Chordata; class Actinopteri; order Labriformes; family Labridae; genus Cetoscarus; species Cetoscarus ocellatus. Next base: position 76,516 of record JBAMNC010000727.1, read on the forward strand.
TGGGCTCTTTATTACCAGGCGCTAGATTCTTGTTGTCAAGGAAAATTATTTTCAAACCTCATCAAGATATTATTGACAAACTTAAAACAGATTAAGAGTGCCATGCTAGACCGTATTGAATTTTGCAGAGAAGTGCCTCTCAGGCTCCTAAGAAAATTAACTTTCAACAGAAGACCCTTTAATGTTTAGAGATGTCTAGAATTGGGGTTTGGCCGTTGTGTTAGTTTAGCCTGTGAATATTGCAAGTGCACATGGTATGACTTTCTTGAGGTTTCATTCATATTTTTGCTCCCTACCTTTATGAAAAATTTAACATGTTTATTATGATCATTATTGTGTAAAGTTCATTCATAAAAAAGGAAAGTTTTGAGGTTTCCAAACTTGTGTTCGATGCTATCCAGCTCTGTTGGTTCAGTGTTAAGTAACATTAGCTACTGACTTGCTGTAAAACCCTCATGAAGTTACCTTGCAACTTCAAAGGTACAAAAAGTATAAAAAAGCACCACTACATACATCAGTGATTGGACAGTACTCTTGCATCCTTTAAATAAGTCACTATTGATTACTTGTAAATCTACTTGAGATAAGTTTTATTGTAAAAACACTCTGTGTGTGAATTTCAAATGTGTGAATACATTTGCTGTATTTCCTTAAGGGGCAGCCACAACCATGTAAAGAAATCTGCAAATTATCATTCCAAGTCAGATTCCTCAAACCCAAGGTGATTCTGTATGACTGAGGTCATTTTACCCTTTTTGAACTCTTAGCTCCTTGACTTCTTCAGCTCTTTTGCTCTTCGAATTTATCACAGGAATAGTCAAGGCTTCTTCTGCTTCTCATTGTAGTGAAACGGTGAAATTTATGTGAATTATGATAGATTTGAGCTTGTCTAACACCTAACTAGACTTCATATTACTCAAAGCACTTTTTACACCACAGTTCACACTTACCCATTGACTCCCATTTACATGAACTTTTGCTGACAGTTTGAGTTCCTATGTAGGTGGTCCATCAGTACAAACTTATATGTGCTTTTATGCCATTTTATGCCATAGGACATTAATGGAAGCAACTTGGGTTCAGTGTCTTGCCCAAAGATACATGCCCACTTGTGACTACAAGAAGTGGGCTTGATCCTTTGGCCCTCTAATTTACAGATGAGCTACTCTCCAAACTGAGCCACTAACACATCAATTCATGGCAAGAGGTGTTCTGGTGGGATGGGCTCAACTCAGCTCAACTTCGTCTTCAGTTTCTAAATGGCGGCATAATTTTATCCTTGCAAGCGTGCAAGCCTGAAACAGGGCACTATTCACTTTACCCTTATTAGGGACCTCACTCAAAAGGAAAGGTCTGCCCTAGCACAGCTAGAGGAGTGCTGGACCTTGGGCAAGGATCCTATTGTTTTTCGTGCGTTTCTTCCCTATTATTCCGCTGCCTCTTTGAACCTTATTTTGACCCCCTAAACACACTCAAAACCTCACCAAAAATTGGCAAAAATTTTTTGCGTGAAAATTTTGACAAGATGAAAAATGAACCCTCAGAATGACAAAATGTGCTCTCTAGCGCCACTTAGGCACAATAAAGCTCACTAAAATAGCCCTCACGGCCAGTAGGAATGTCATAGAGAGATCAGACCGACGGCGACTCATCTGTCTCATCGTGACCCACAAATTACATGCTGACACCCCCTGACCTATCTCAAACAGGAAGTCAGCAATTTGGCTGTCAAAATAAAACTTGGCTCAAAAATTGCTCCTCAAACAAAAATTGTCTCCTCCTAGGTCATAAATGATATCAGCTTGAAAAGCACACAGATGACACAGAAGGCTATGCTCATCAAAACCTCTAAACAACTTTGTTATTTCTCAAACGGTTTCCGAATGAAAGCCCTCAAAGTTGGTCATCCTGAAGCAACCCTCCTCGATCTACCAATGCAAATGAATGGGCAGGACAATGAGAAAGTGTCGAAATACACAAAAACAAGTCCTACAGCTTTTAAATTTATAGAGCTGGAATCCTGATAAATTTTCCTACATTCTGATGATATATTTTTTAAAGAGATATTTGGTCAAAATTGTGGCAGTTGTGAGGAGTTGTTTCAAAATGTTTTAGTTGACTTTTCACATCTGCTGTGCTGCTCAACTGTAGTGGTCATGTGACTCGCTGAGGGTGGGAAAATGGAATGTGCAATACACACCCATTATAAACCCTGTAGCTCGTCACACAGATGTAGGTACACACCTCAGTCTAACTCTGAGCAGGTCACAGGAGGTCAAATAAAACCTTCAAAATGGACGTGGTGTCTAGACTTTAATGCATTAAATGGGTCAAATGGGCATGAGGGACGTATGACAGAGCGAGGTCCTGACAATGCTTCTTTCAGCTTTCATTGTTATTTGTTTTCCTGTCGAGAATTAAAAGTTAAGTTTGGCACAATATTAGTCCTTCTAACTGAAAGGTTGATTTTATATTTTTCTCATCTCATAAATCATGGGGCTGTTTAGGGTAAGTCAAAACTCAATTCCAGTTTGGGGTTTCTGGGTTTATACCCTGAGATTTTTCATTTATAAAATAACATATAATTTGATGGTATTTCTATGCTAAACACTTAATTAACAACCAAAGAGCAAAATTTTTGGTTTTTTTTTTTATTTATAGGTCCCATATTTTGCTCCTTTTCTGCAGTTTAACATGGATCCTTGATGTCTTCATGAAACGTTAGTAACATGCTTTGGTCCAAAAAGCCTATGAATCAAGCAAAGCTGCATTCTTTCCACGCTCACATAACCCCTCTGTTCAGAACGTCTGGTTTTGAGGGCGGTCATATGCTAATAAGCCAGAGCAGAGCAGCGTACATACGGGGACTTAATGATAGACCTGCAGCGTATATCAAGCGTAGCGGAGCACTCTGCCGCTCCAGCCATGCGCCACTTGCAGTCCTGAACACACACAAACCACAAATTCATGCTGGTTACCAGATAACAGCGAAGCTCGTTTCCCACAAACATCACAGACTAATGCACAACATGCTAACCTCGGCCTAATCACCGCAGTGGGACACAGCCACAACTTAGCCTACCTTCTAACGTTAGCAGAAACGGAGGGGTAATGGGGAGGATAAAGGACTGATTATATTCAGCTAGCTGTTAAACTTCTCTTGACTAAAGTAGGAATGTCCATGCATTGAAGTTTTTCCTTCAGACTTTAAACAAGTATCGTGAACATTGACGAATATGTTGTGCAGTTACCTCTGGTTCACTTCCTCCTGCTGTTAGCATTAGTTCGTCGCAATGAGCAAAATAAATACAACACAGCATTAAAATACTCACATTTCCATCATCAGGTTTGGTTTGGGGAATTGTTATGTTACAGAAGCTGGTTAGAAAGAAAACAAAGCAACATGACAAAAATACAAACTAAAAAAGCGCTAAGGCCAGGGGCTTTTCTTGGGGCTAAGAACATTGGGGGGCTGAGCCCGGACCCTTACAGGGAAGTCTGGGATCCTATCCAGGAAAAAAAACTCTATCTCTATACTTTCTTTGGGCATTTGTGGTGTCTTGGCTGCTGCCAAATACTGCAACATACTGGCATGAAAACTGGTAAGGGGGTGAAAAAGGTGAGAAGGATATGACCCCTCTAGGGGGGTCCTGGGCATGCTCTCCTGTAAGAAATTTTTGAATATTTCATATTTAAAAGCATCAATCTGAGGCATTTTGAGAAAAAAAATGAAGCAGAATTACAGGACAGTATGAATGTATAATGAAGTATCTATCTATGCATGGCCACATTATGCTATATCAGAAATGAGACTGACAACTTTTCTCATGAAATGTGTTAACAATTAATGTCCAAGGAAGGCTTGTTAAGACAGCTACGTTACCTCCCGTGCTGTGTTAGCTAACGTTACGCATCTATGACAAGATGTCTCTTTTAGCAAGCTTTAATTCCTCTAATGATATATCACCTGTAGCCAGAGGTGGGAGCAAGTTATGCAAGTCACAAGTAAGTCTCAAGTCATTGCCCTCAAGTCCCAAGCAAAGTCTCAAGTCAAGACAGGCAAGTCTCCAGTCAAGTCCTAAGTCCTATAGTTGGAGTTTCGGGTCCTTTCGAGTCTTTTTCAAGTCTATCTTGGCTGCTTCTCTCTGGTCTGTAATGTTGTCCATCTCTGGGTTTGACTTAAAGATGCTCATTTTCTTGGTTGAATGTTGGGTAGTATTGGCTGACAGGTGGATTTCTGTAAAACAGATCCCAATATTTTTAGGGGTTGCATTTACAGCTATAGGGACTCAATGAAAAAATATTCTTTTCAAACTACAATTAATTCCCCCCCTCACATTTTTTCAACTTGATTATGTTCTGGGGGCCGGTTAGGAAGCTGTGGAGGGCCTCATGTGGCCTCAAGGCCACCAGTTGATGATCACTGATGTCCAGTATGATGGTAAATTTGTCAAACAAGGTTAATTCTGGGGGTGACTATTAGGGCTGAACAATGTTGACAAAATTTCATATCTCGATATTCATGCCAGATATCTCGATATCGATACGATACAATACGACTATGGGTTCGGTGAAAACCAAGCCTTTTTCAGAAAAATAAAAACATCATAATACAAAAGAATGTGGAAAGTGCAGTTTTAGCACGGGGGAAATCTATATTGTTTATATTGTTGCTTTTCGATATCAGTACCTTGAATGTTCATATCTCAATATCGATACGATAACAATATATTGTTCAGCCCTAGTGACTATGTCCTTTTGCTGGAAATGTATGAAAGTTATTAGCATTAGGTAATTTGGGAATTGGAAGGAAACATTAATATTTGGCACGTTTTAGATAAAACATACATTGAAGTGGTGGCTCTTACAGCTCTTTCCTGAGAAACAATCACCATCTCAACAGTCATCATGATCTCAAAAAAGATCAACCACTCTAAGTTGTTTAATGAAAAAATGTGGCAATTTGGACCTCACATTGGGAGAAAACATATTTTTTACGCAAAGAGACTGGAGAAAAAAATATTAGAAACCTTAAATAATAGTCAGAGCCACGGGAAAACACACATCCATAAATGTTACAATGTTTCTCATCATAACATTTATGTTAGTTGTTTAGTAGATATCTCAAGTCAAAAGTTCATCATAGGAAAGCCCTGATGTCTATGCTACGATGACAGGATACGTTGAGATCCTGATAGTACCAAGATTTACTTAATACAGCACAGCAGAGTAAAATAAAATGTATATATGTTTGTCCGCTTAGGGCCTCTGAACACTGAAGACAAATTTGCCACATTTTTACCTGATTTATACACTGTCCACTGAAACAGCTCTGAGACCCACTTTTGGGCTTCAACCCACAGGTTGAGAACCACTGCACTAGTAGACTGCATTGGGAGCTCGATCCTTTACAGATTGCTCTTATATCATGTAGAATAAGTGATGTAGGATACCTCAGGATGAAATGATCATTTAGAAAAAATTAAGTGAAAACAAGAGCTGCTCTGGTCAGGAATGTTGAGTTTTAATTAACCAAAAGGCTGACTCGTACTTTTTAAATAGCTGTGTTCACTCAAACTGTGCACATGAGCCAATGAGACACCGTTTGAATTACAAAAACACACCAAGTGACTGATGATCCCTCACTGTTCCCTGCGCTGTGTTTACGCTCACTGGCTCACCTATCTTCAAGAATTTTCACCGCGCCTAAAAGCATCTATCCCAATTGAGGGCTGTCCGCGCAGTCCCGCTCACAAACACTACATGTCACACAATTTTGAAGGAATAAACTGAGTTTAAAGTATTAATTTACCTGTTTCTGGTGGCGGCTCACCCAAGTTTTCTAAACATGGATGCTTCACGCAACTCCTCTCTCTGATTGGTCTTAGCGTCACCACATCATCATGTGTTGCATTCACTGAAGATGGGAAACTACAGCGTCTTTAGTGGCTCAGTCAATGTACCATTCTATTATATTTCTGAAGTGGAAATATCCGGGGCTACTGAAAAAATGTTTGGGGCTAATAACAAGGCACAGTAATCTCAATGGGAATGTAAATATAAACCTTAGTATGAATATTGTTACTGTTCCCTGTGTGCAGGCATAGCAATAAAATGTGCAGTTAATTAATTACTTATTTAATGTGCACATGAAGCAAAAGAAACAGTGTGCAGAGTCTAAAGCCAATAATGCCACACCAGGCTGTAGGCCAGAAGGATCTTTTGTAGGTTTCCTTTTTAGAGCGGAGCTGCACCAGTCTGTTGGAGAAGTTGCTCTGCTGTCTAGCCAGCAAGTGGTGCAGAGGGTGGTCAGGGTTATTGATAACAATGGATAACAATTTGTTCAGTGTCCTTCTCTCTGCCACCACCAGACAGAGGTTCAGCTGGTTACTAATCACAGAGCTGGCTTTTTTGATGTTTGTCCAGTGTGTTGACATCCCTAGCACCAATGCTGCTCCCCTAGCAGATTACAGCAAGGTACAGTGCACTGGCCACAACAGACTGAAGATCTCCAACATCCTGTACACACTGAAGGACCTCATCAGAAACTCTGGTTGGAGACAGCTGGCTAGAATAGGTCTTTAAAATCTTTGGGCTAATGCCACCTGGGTCTGGGGCATTGCTGAGGTGTAGACTGTCTCTTTTAACCCAGCCTGTGGTTAAAGATAGGCTGGAGGGGGAGCCATTCACCTCAGTGGCTGCTGTAACAGGGTGTGTATGTGTTGTAATTTCCTAAACTGAGACATATAGAGGAAGTTCCCCATCAGCATGTAGACATAAAAATAATTTATTTCAGTCCCTGAGGGACAGTATATTTTAAGGGTGTGGGACCAAAAGCTTTGCCTTCTGAACTCCATTTAATGTGATGTTGATAATCAGTTGTGAAAAATGCTACCTGTTAAAATCATGTTGGTTCCCACTGAACATCATTTGTCAGATGCCTTATCAGCCTTGAGACAAAGAGTTTTGGTGATTTAACTCTATCCTTTGTCAGCTCTCTCTGTGTGCCATGGGAACATTTTGGCTTGATAAAAATCTCACATGGCTCCAGTGCTATGAACATGAAGAGCTCAAGTGTATGCACACTGCATTTACACTGCACACGTATCGTTTACATCTCCTCACTGCTGTCATGGAAATATACTTCTCATTATTAAACAAAGACACACCTTAAATACACTTGGCATCAAACATTACACAGTCAAGACAATGATATCATGAGTAAACCTATGCAAACTATGCAAAAACTGGATTTAAACTCTTCCTTATCTCTTTGATGCATATACACATGAGGGAGCAGCTTTTGTTTACTGACTAGGTTGATTCTAGAAACCCAAGAGATTGGTTAAATGTCCTGTCACTCCATCAAGTATTTGTAAATTTTTGTGTGGATTAAGCAAAGATGCCTCTTGAGTATCTCGTGCATTTACAATAAAAATAACAACTGACACAATCCGAATAAGAGAAAACAGTTAAAGGCAGCACAAGTAATTATTTTTCTTTCCAATGTGTTTAAGAAACACAGTCTTTATTGCTGTCAACGCCGTAAAGTGACAGTATCACTTCGGTGAACTTCACAGAGCACAGCAGCTGTAATGGAACAATCACAACGCTCACATAGCCTCCAGTTACCTGGACAACCCACAACAACCCCCTCTCCTCTTAGCTGTGAGGAAAAACACTGATGGCCAGGAAAGAAAAAATTCCCTGAGGTTACTAAGTAACCCTCAAAGTGAAGTTTCTTTACTAATAAGCTGTTTGATCTATTCTGCTTGGACCTGACCTTTGTGATGTCACAAATGGCCTCCATTAAATAAGCAGATGCTTCTGATAAACTCCCTGTGTTTGGGAGGCCAAAATACAAAGTGGCAATGCCTCCTATGCCTGTCTGTTAAGCCTGCATTTCCCTTATCTCTGTTTCCCCATGCTGATTTGTTATTAAAGCAGACCGGAGGTCCTGGTTTGATGTTCAGTAAGTGAGGAGGGAGTTCCTATCTAAATGTCTTTTTTTTTTTTTTTGACAGATTGTATGAAGAACATTATGGCATGTCATGATCATGAAGCCATGGGGCTTTTGAAGGACAGGAAAAAAACTAAAGATTTTACAGTATACAGTGATGGACTGGCCATTTAGCTCTCAGGTGACAGGAGAATCATTTTGTCTAAACAGAACAGAAAATGGCAAATATATTTTCCCATGCATTCAATTGGGTTGTAAGCACAGGACCATTTTTTGGTGCCCTGATGTCTTTGATAGTGGTTAAACGGACAGTTCAGCATTTTTGAAGTGGGTTTATATGAGCTCCATATAGCTCATTAGAGTACATTAGATGAAGTAGAACATTCTCTCCCATCCCTCAGTAAACCAGTCTGTAAGAGTCTGTTACGCAGAACTAGCTGCAAACAGGGAAGTATTGTACCAAGTACAAAGGGTATTTTCTCCACCTACAAGAACTCCCATCAAAAAATAATACCACAGTTTAAGAGTACGCTACCTATAAATGTTTTTAAGTGCATTAACTTTTCAGAAATATAAAGTTTATCGGGAACTAACCGACTCACGTCACGTATTCCTCGGCGCAGTTGGAATGATTAGATCCTGTGGAAGTTGCAGTGTTGGTGGATCAGTTTGGAGTGTCACTTGTCTGACTATCAGAGGATCAACAGTAAGAGCTGTCACATGTTGCTTTGTCCTTGGGCAAAAACCTTAATCCCAAACAGCCTCCACTTCTGTGGTAGTAGTGCATAAAAGGGTATAGGAAAATAGAATGTCTGTCAATCAATCAATCAATAAATCAGTCAATCTTTATTTGTATTGTCCCATTTCGTAACAAGTGTTATCTCAAGGCACTACAATAGAGCAGGCTGAAGACAAACTCTTCATTTTATAGGTACACACACAACAGTGACAAGAAAAAAGTGGAGCCAGTTTCATCTTGAACAGCCACCACAAAGCTGTGTTGGGGATCTGGGCGAAGGAAGAGAGGTGGGCAGAGACAAATGAACTAAAGTAAGAATTGAAGGTAGTGACAGGTCGATGGGCTAATCATAAATCTGTTCTCATCATATTTGTCTCTGCTGAATATAAATTTCTTCGAGGTTAGCCTCATGAGATGTGACATGTTTGCAAGAGGGTCCTGGTGTCTATATGGTTGTAAAGGTGTTTATTGTGGAGGTATAATCAATAATTACCATGGATAGAGAGAGATCATTCTAATATTAACATTAAACATCTATCATGATAATAAACTGAAGAGGAATGATGTTGATTATTATAGCGGCATCTAGATTAACTTTTATTTATTGGTTTTAAATGAGGAAACACTGGAGAGGTTTGTCCTGGTTGATGCTGCAGTGCTTGAAAAGGTTTTCTCCCAGCTTAGACCAGTGACATGTGTTTTAGACCCTATCCCTACATCCCTTTTTAAAACTTCTTTTAGTGATTTTAAAGATGATGTTATTATTATTGTAAATTATTCTCTTCAGACAGGGGTCTTCCCCACTGCTTCTAAGACAGGCTGTGTCAGACCCCTTCTGAAGAGAAACACCTTGGATACAGCAGTACCTGACAATTACAGACCTGTATGCAACCTGCCATTTTTAAGCAAAATTTTAGAAAAGATTGTTTTAATCAGTTAGATGATTTTATAACTTCTAAAAATATTGGTAACACATTTCAGTCTGGTTTTAGAAAAAATCACAGTACAGAGACGGCACTGGTCAAAATTGTAAGTGACCTCAGGTCCAACATGGATAAGAAATTAATCTCTATTTTAAATCTGTTGGACCTAAGTGCAGCCTTTGACAGAGTTGATCACACAATTCTTTTAAACAGACTCCACAACCTCATTGGCATCTCTGGTACTGCTTTTAACTGGTTCAAAACATATCTCAATGGCAGGAAATCTTATGTAAGCATGGGGGAACGCTCATCAAGAACTTATGAAATGGAATGTGGTGTTCCCCAGGGCTCGATTTTAGGTCCAACACTTTTTAATCTTTACATGTTACCTTTAGGAGATGTCATCAGGAGACACGGCATCAACTTTCACAGCTATGCTGATGACACTCAGCTTTAAATCGCTGTGTCTCCTGATGACACTGGACCCATTGATGCCCTTTTTAACTGTATTTTAGACGTCCAGTCCTGGATGGCAGACAACTTTTTGCAGCTCAACCAGGACAAAACTCAGGTTTTAGTCACTGGAACATATCCGGAGAGAGAGAAACTGGAGAGCAAACTCAAAGCTCTGTCTTTTAATCCCTGCAAACAAGAAAAAAATTTGGGTGTTACCTTTGATTTTAACTTCAGTTCAGCCACATTTCTGAGATGTTACCAAAAAAGCTTTTTATCATTTAAAGAACATTTCCAGAGTGCGCCAGTTTCTCTCTCAAGCCAATGCAGAGACTCTTATTCATGCTTTTATTACCTGCAGAATTGATTACTGCAATGCCCTCCTCTCTGGTCTTCCTAAAAAGAACATCTCTCAGCTTCAACTGCTTCAAAATTCAGCTGCAAGCATATTGATGAAGACCAGAAGGAGAGCCCATATTACACCGATTTTAAAGTCTCTGCATTGGCTTCCTGTATCTTTTAGAATTGGTTTAAAGGTTCTTTTATTGGTGTTTAAATCTCTTAATGGTCTTAATTGGGTTTAGCTGGTTCAAAAATAAGAATGGCAGCAGGTCATCCATGATTGTTTGAAGTCCATACTAATGTAAGTGTGCTGTTTGCAGAACTACCATCTGTTTAATTTTGTTGAACTCTCTGAACTTAAAATAAATAACAGCACTGAGCTAATAATAGAAGGAGACTTGATACTAGAGCCATCTGAAGATGGAGTAAATAGTACCAGAAATATATGAACTCAACGACTGACATAAGTCCTAAAACAATACATGGAGGAGTATGGCCTTGAGGATAGCTGCAGGTTAAGTCATCTAAATAAAAGAGAATAATCCCACTTTTCGCAAGTTCATTACTCACAGTCCAGAATTGACTATTTTCAAAGTCGTTACTCCCTTCACACTGACATTTCAGACACAAATTCATTCAAGTTGTGATCATCAGGAATCCGCAACCAAAAAGATCAACATAATGGAGGTTTAACATAACTAAAGAAATATAAACTGGAACTGAATAATAATCTCAACAAAAAATCCAGGTTTCTTTTAGAAACACTTTAACTCAATTAATGTCAAGGCAATAGCAAATTTTGCAAATACTTCACAAATCTGATTAACAGAATGAAAAAAAATCTGCAATTGCAATTATAAAGGACTCAGCCGGACTCTCCACAACTCTTAAGACTTAAACAATGTGTCCATGAATTTGAATGAAGAATTTTACTTATCTGGCCACAATCCAGATAATGTCATAATGTTAAAGATAAAAATACATTTCTAAATGCCATAAATCTTCCACAGCTTTCACAAGAACAAGTCAACTCTTTAGATATTAGTCAACTATCAACCCCTCTTCTTAAGAATAACTGATGATCTCACAACTAGCTACAACATCCCACCAACTTTGAATACAGCAGTATTAACTCTCATAAGCCGGGCAAATATTCTAGCCATCTATCTAGTTACCAACAATACAGGCATCAGGATGCTCAGTAAAACGCTTGCAACCAAAATAGGAAAAGGTACTCCAATCGAATCCAGTTCACTTTATTAATATAGCACTTATTCAAAAACAACAAAGTTTGACAACCAAGTAGAAATAAAATTAAATAAAATAAGAGTAAGAATAAAATAAAACCAAAGATAGACACAGACAATCTTCTCATAACACAGGAAAGTACTCAACCTCATTCAGCTTCAGAAAATCAAAAACCCCAAACTGTTCCTAGATGCAGAAAAAGTATTTGATAGAATCAACTGGAAATCTATTTTCAAAACTCTACAACAAATTTGATTCATCAAAAACATTAATCAATTGGATTAGGGCACTGTACGCTCCTTTATGTTACCACTATGCATGGATAACAGGGATTTAGTAGCCTCCTATTCACCTTCCTGCAAGTAATTTCAAATATCTAGCACTCAACACTTCCCCCAAGTTGTCAGAGCTGTTTAACCTTAATTTTTGCTTGAATCAAAACATGATTACCTTAAGCTGGACCAACCTTCCCATTTCCTTTGCTGAAGAATAACAACAGTCAAAATTTCAGTGTTACCAAAAGTTAATTACTTATTTTTAATGATCCCTAGAACTCCAGCTCCTCCTAGTTTATGGCTAGGCCAGGTTTGTGTTGCTTGGGCAATGTGGTGGGGTCATTGGCCCTACTTATAAAATTTCAACGACTCCACATGCATATGTCATTCTCAGTATATCACGCAGGCCCCAAACATGTTTGCAATGGCGTTGCTTTCAGCCACGCTGCTCCTCAGCTGGGACTTTCTGCCACCAGACTTCGAAACTCTAAATCTTCAAATCCAGACTCAAACCCACCTGTTTAAGATCACTTACTCAGCCATGCTCACCTCATCTACGTCCTTCCTCCTTCAGCTTCATCGAACATTTCTGTTATTGTATGTTGATTTTATCCTTTGTTGTTTTAGTCATTGTTTAAAGTTGTACAGTGTTCTTGAGTGTCGAGAAAGAGACTTATAAATAAAATGTATTATTATTATTGTTATTATAATTATTATTATTGTCATTATTAACTATCCTTTCAGTTTGTTTGATGTTTATTTGTTTTTGTTTTTGTTTTGTCATGTTTCCATTTTAGTGCCACTGCTGTGTCTTAACAATTCACCAATAAAGCCAAAACAAGTAAACAGAAAGACAAGTAAAGAAAAAAATATGAGTAGCTAATGCTAATAGACAAATTAAATAGACTTAAAAAAAAAAACAACAGTGAGTGAACACGAGTATGAAAGGGTAGGTTTGACCTGTGGTGTAAAGGGAACTTTGAGTTGGCGTGCAGATGGTCTATGAAGAGAATTAATTCCAACCTGTATCAGTTCAGAATTAAGGGGCACAAATGAATTTGATGCATTTTTTTGCTAACACACACACACAATTACCACCTGAGTTGTGCTGAACCTCATCTTAAATTACCACCTGTAATTTAACTCTGCTGTGTGGTTCTACATGGACAGTTGGCATCAAATAGACCTGCAACAGGTCAATGTTTTGACAACACTGCCCTCCTGTGGTTCACAGTTTCGCCTTGAATGAACATATTTGAATGGCTGTTTTATCAGTTTCGTTTTAAAGAATGGTTTAATGTTTGTTTGTGTGTATGTGTTTCAATGCAGGATACAGCAGGGCAGGAGCGCTACCGTACCATTACCACAGCCTACTACAGAGGAGCAATGGGCTTCCTGCTCATATATGACATCACTAACCAGGACTCTTTTAATGCAGTTCAGGACTGGTAAGATGGACATCAGAATTTTGTACTTCTTAGTTTCACCAGTTTAATGTATTGTTGGCAAAGCTGTCATCAAGTCACTTTATCTCATATACTAGTACTTTGATTATATTTACACATTTATCAACCATCATGATCCTAATCATATCCCTCTTAAAGGACATATTCAACATGTTCTGAGTATGCTGTCTCAACTATTTCCACAACACCTGATTAAAGATTCCACTAAGTTTGCACTAGGAGGGCAAGCCACTAGTGAAATGATGTATGAAGTAAGGAGACAGAAACTTGTGTAGAGCAGAAACGCAAGAAGTGAAAGTTCAGTCAACATTTGTCTAATGTTACCAGCAAGCAAACTGCAAATCCTCCATGGCAGATTTCAACTGCCAGGTGGGCTCATACCAGGTCTACAAATCAGTTATTTTTGTCAACAGCATAATATAAAGTATTTGATATAAGCAGTTGAGCTTTGATAATCATTGATGAAACATTAAGTAGGAGTTAAGGGAAGCACAGGGGCAATGTGATCATGCCTCCTTATTACAGTAATTCGCAGTTATGTTACACCAAATGGCTTAACCATTTCAATCATTTTGATGTGCTGAGTTTAATTTTACTTCAGGATCCTTTTTTCAAACATAATTACTGTAAAAATTTGTGTTTGTGCAATAGGGCTACACAAATCAAGACGTACTCATGGGACAATGCTCAGGTGATTCTCGTGGGTAACAAGTGTGACCTGGAGGATGACAGGCTTATACCTACAGAGGATGGCCAGAAACTAGCAGAGGAGCTAGGTAACAACTCCCTCAGTAGCTCAGCTTAGCTTTGATGTTAACCTCTAGCATTGATATATTTGATATCTACAGTTGTGTTCAAAATAATAGCAGTCCCACATCACTAGCAAGATAAATCACTGTTTTTGTTAGAATTTCAACTTCTACACTGCAAGTTAGTTTCTAGAAGGTTTAGTAAAGGTATAGAAAACCAACAGACCCAACAGGCATGACATGCATGCTGCTGATTCTGTGAAACTGAATTATTATTAACTGAAAGGGGCGTGTTCAAAAAAATAGCAGTGCAGAGTTCAATTAGTGAGGTAATTGATTGTGTGAAAAAAATAAGTGTTAAACAGGTGGCCCCTTATTTAAGGATCAAGCGCTGCATTTGCTGGCTGTGCATTTGTCCTTGAAAAACAGAGTAAAATGGGTCGTTCAAGACATTGTTCAGAAGAAGAGCGTTCTTTGATTAAGAAGTTAATAAAAGAGGGGAAAACCTATAAAGAAGTTCAGAAAATGATAGGCTGTTCAGCTAAAATGATATCAAATGCTTTAAAGTGGCAGCCAAAACCGGAAAGGTGAGGAAGACAAAGAAAAACAACTAATTGAATGGACCAGAGAATAACCAAAATGGCAAAGGCTCAGCCAATGATCAGCTCCAGGAGGATCAAAGAAGATCTAAGGTTGCCTGTAAGTACTGTAACAATCAGACCACGTCTATGTGAAGCCAAGCTACCAGCAAGAAGCCCCCGCACAGTCCCATTGTTAAAAAAAGACGTGCTGAAGCGGTTACAATTTCCCAAAGAACACATTGACTGGCCTAAAAAGAAATGGCCCAATATTTTGTGGACTGATGAGAGTAAGATTATTCTTTTGGGTCTAAGGGCCACAGACAGTTTGTCAGACGACCTGACAACACTGAATTTAAGTACAGTACACAGTGAAGACAGTGAAGCATGGTGGTGCAAGCATCATGATATGGGGATGTTTCTCGTACTATGGTATTGGTCCTATTTATCGCATACCAGGGATCATGGATCAGCTTGAGTACATCAGAATACTGGAAGAAGTCATGTTGCCATATGCTGAAGAGGAATTTCCCTTGAAATGGGTGTTTCAACAAGACAATGACCCCAAACACACCATCAAGCAAGCAAAATCATGGTTCCAGACAAACAAAATTCAAGTAATGGAGTGGCCAGTACAATCCCCGGACCATAATCCCATAGAAAACTTGTGGGCTGACATAAAAAATGCTGTTCATGAGGCAAAACCAAGAAATGCAGAGCAATTGTGGAACATAGTACAATTGTCCTGGGCTTCAACACCTGTTGACCCGTGCCAAAAGTTGGTAGGCTCCATACACTACAGATGTAAAGCAGTTATCAGAAACCGTGGTTATGCAACTAAATATTAGTTTATGATTCTCAGGACAGTTGAATTATCAAGCAATTCTTAATTTATACACTACATTTTTGAGTTTGTAAAAAAAGACTGCTATTTTTTTTGAACATTATATTTCTTGACTTTCTGTAAAATATTATCAAATTCAATTACTTTTTCCAATTTTCTTACTTTGAAATAGAATGTGCAGTGTCCCCAATGCATTTGTGTGCATTAAAATAAAATTTATTTGAAGAATTTTGAGGTTTACTCACCTAATTAAAAACACACTATTATTATGAACATAACTGTATGTTCTGGAGATGATGAATCATACATCTGCATTTTTTGTTCAAAGAAATTTCCCTTGCATGTTCCCTCAGGTTTCCAGTTCTTCGAGGCCAGTGCTAAGTACAATATCAATGTTAAGCAGGTGTTTGAGCGTCTTGTGGACATCATCTGTGAAAAGATGAATGAAAGCATGGAGGGAGATATAAACCTTATGTCCAACCATGGGAACCAGATTCTCAAAGACTCACCATTAGAGAGCCAAGGGGGCTGTTCCTGCTGAGCTACCTAAACTCTTAACCAACACACACCACACACACTGACAAGGAAAAACTAATTTTCTGTGCTTCATCTGGGGACAGTGCCTCTTCCTCTTTCTTCTCTGCAGACACACCCATTTTTTTCACAAACCAAAAGACAGCTAGGTAAGATAATCTTCAGTGTTGTCAGACCCCTCTCCTGTTTTCACTTAAAAGGCCCACTCTGTTTTTGTTGTCCTGACCCATCAGCTCTGTGATGAGCTGATAGCACACTAGAACATGCTTTGTGCACTGTCCACCTCTCATGTCAACTTTCTGACCACTGCTGCTCCATAAGCAGTTTAAAGAGATGATTTATGAAACAGTTGTTCTGCAGCAATAAAGAATAACAGTGTTTGTAGATGGGTTTACATGCTGCTTCCTTTGGTGTATTTGAAATAGATACAATAATGAAGACAGGTTTCCTTTAGTGTACTCCGAGAATGATAAAACCAAGTTTCCCTCATTTTCACAATCATTGGGGTCAACCTCGCAAAGCAGTAGGCTTTGAGTATGTTTGGCTTTTTGAGAAATGAACAGAGGCTGGTTTAGAGATGCTCAGACTTCTTTGACCTTATATGTCTGTGTGTTGTGCAAGCTTAATTGAGTATCACTTGCAGAATATGATATATCCACTTTAGAGCTACCTTGCATGATAATAAAATAATAATAATAATAATAATAATAATAATAATAATAATAATAATAATAATAATAATGATAATGATAATAATACATGTCAGCAAAAATTGCTTGTTTATGGACTATTTTATGTCACTCAGGTAATGATATGCCTAAGCTGTAAAGTTGGGGTCAGTCTTGTCACCTGACACTGTGGGTCATCTGTTTATTGAACCAAACTGTCTTAAATTCCATCAATTGTGCTTTAATCAGCAACAGAAAAATCTTAAAGCGATTGCAGTATGCTAGTGTTGATGGACTTCATGCTGTGTCAGACATCCCATCATAATCGATGGTAATGATATAGGCAAGGGCATATTTTCTTTCTGAAATAATATTTCTTATCATTTGTAAATTTCAATGATTAATTTTATTTGTAAGCAAATTGGCTATTAAGATGAATAACCTTTGAAGATTAAGGACTTATGCCACTTGGGTTGAGGTTTGCTTTGTTGAATAATAATTCTGAGGTATGCTAATCATTCTTTTCTGCAATTAAGAATTAAGTCTTATCAAGTAAAAAAAAAAAAAGATGTCATGAATTAGTGAACCTAATGTAGAATTATGATTTGAGGCAAGTCTAATGTCCTTTTTGGATAAAAACACTGAGACAGGAGGGTAATGGTAAAGGTTTTTGGCTAACCTCACTATGGGAGTGTAGCTGCATGAAGAAGTCGTTTAAGACCAGTAACTACTGTGTCATCACGTGACCTGCCCCTCTCTGCCAGTCTTTTTATTTCAAACCTTTCTTCTAATACACGTGCCTTAGCCAGGGCATATGCAGCACGCACATAGACCACCTGTGAATATGCCATGGCAAAATAGTTGCCGTGGGAAACACTATTATTAACTGACAACTGAAAAGCTGGTTTATAGCCTTGTTTTCTGACATGGTGACTGATAATTCAGCTGTGTGTGTGTGTGTGTGTGTTCAGAAGGGGGACTGTGCCAATGTTTTAGAAAGATTAGTTTGGACTGAACTGTAATGTGGTCACTAGTGGGAAAAAAGCAATGTATAATGATGGTAAAGAGCTCTTTTTTTTTATCTTACTACTGTAAAATCCCACGCTTCATTTAATAAAAATGTTTTATTTTCACTCAGCATCATGTTCTCCCCATCATTCTGTCTGTGTGTTCTAAAGTTTTTTTGTTGTTTCACATTTCTGCATTCAGGATCATAATTTTAACCCTTTATTTGAGGCTTAAGACTTCTTATGATTTTGATTGAGATTAAATGCCATCACAGCGTCATTTTACTTACCCTGACTTTATTTAAAATTCAGAAGGCTTACTAGCATGAATAGGGCATATGTGCCAAAGAATTTCATTACATATATGTGAATATATATATATATATATATATATATATACATACATATATATACACTACCGGTCAAAATTTTTACAACGCCCCAATTTTCCTGTTTTTTACTGAAAATTATTCAGTTTAATGTCTCATTGCACTCTGAAATGTAAGCATAGTACAAATAAGCAACTGGAGTAAAGAAAGAAAATCATGAAATCAATTTATAGGCCCAAATGTATTTTAAACTCTTGACTCATCAAAGGAGCCCACCTTTGGCAGATATTACAGCTGAACACACTGGAGGCATTCTTTCCACAATAGAAATCAAATATTCTTCAGAAAGTTCTTTCCACATCTGTTGCAGGAGTTCCCATAAATGTGTGGCACTTGTAGGTTGCTTTGCTTTTACCTTTCTGTCCAGTTCATCCCAAACCAGCTCAATGGGGTTCAATTCTGGAGACTGTGCTAGCAACTCCATGTTTTCAAGCTTACCATCTTGTTCTTTTTTCCTGAGGTAGTTCTGGCATAGCTTGGACTTATGTTTTGGGTCATTATCTTGCTGTAAGATGAACCCCTGACCAATCAGGCGCATACCAGAGGGTACTGCATGGTGCTGCAGGATGCTGTGGTAGCTGTTTTTGTTCAGGGTGCCTCTCACTCTGTACATGTTACCAACCCTGGATCCAGGAAAACGGCCCCAGACCATCACACTTACTCCTCCATGGTTGACAGTTGATGTCACACACTGTGGAACCATCCTTTCACCTACTGGACGGCGTACAAAGAACCTGCGTGATGAACTGAAGATTTCAAATTTTGATTCATCAGTCCATGATACCTTCTTCCAGTCTTCAGTAGTCTGGTGGTGTTTCATGGCCCAGGCAAGCCTCTTTGTCTTATTCTGTCATCTTAGCAATGGCTTTCTTGCTGCAACTCATCCTGTCAGCTCGAAGTCTTCTCTTCACAGTTGAAACTGAGACTTGCTTACTACGACCACTATTAAGCTGTGCTTGAAGCTGTTGTCCTGTGAGCCACCTGTCATGCAAACTGTTAACTTTCAGAAACTTGTCCTCTGATTTAGTTGCGGCTTTGGGTCTGACAGACCTCTTCCTGTCAGAGTTCCCCCCAGTTTCTGAGTGCCTTTTGATGGTGAAGAAAACTGTACTCACTGACACCTTGACTTTCTTTGCAATTTCTCTGTAAGGAAGACCTACATTTTTAAGTGTCATGATAGTCTGTCTCTCTTCCATTGTTAATTGCCTTTTTCTTGCCATTTTTGTAGCTACATATAACTTTCTACAGTACAGTGCTGTTCAACTGATACTCACAAGGGTATGGTAACACAGAGTATGCTTTTATGCAGACAGAGGGGGTTGTAAGCGATCAAGAAAAGTTGGAACACCTGTAGGAATTAGTAGAGCCAGCTTTCAAGGCTTGATCAACCTTCATTGCTGCAGAACAGCTTTAAATTGTTAACCCATTTCATGTTCCCTGAAAGAGGCCTTTTTGTATGATTCTGAAATGTACATATTTTTTCAGTTTCTAGTAACCTAACCTTTTATTTTAAGCTATGGCAGTACAGCACTTACCTTTGTGACATTTCAAGCTATTCACTGGACTTGCATGACTTGAGTTGCAATAAATAACTGGAAAAATTGTGGTGTTCTAAAACTTTTGACTGGTAGTGTATATATGTATGATAAAGAATATTTAAAATAAAAGGGAAATAGTCATTTATAGTGATAAAAAATGGTAATATTGTGATATTTAAGGTACAAAGAAAATAAAGAAAAAAAAAGGTTTGGTTCTAATTATATATTTAAAAATATAAAAAATAATGTAAAAATGAGAAAAAATGTGCAGGATTGTGTGGTCATGCCCCACTGGTTGTCCTCAGGTCCTCACACTTTGATGTATTAGGCCACGATAATATCACAGTTTTGCATTTCTCCCAGCAAATATAGGATTTACTGGATACCGCTTGTATATTCTAAACCAGTGTGTGTCTGTGTGTGTTATTTAGTGACAGTTTTCCTCTCTCAGCCTGATATTTAGGGCAGGATGTGAGAAAGTGGAGCTCTGTCTCTAGATGTCACAGTGGAGGCAGAGTCTGTCCTCCACTTGGAGCCAGCTCTTTTTGTGACAGTCTGACTGTATAGCTTATCTATAGTCTCCAAGTATGAATTGCGTCAGGACTTTTCTCTGTGAAGGATCTTTTGCAGTGCTCAGGTAATCTGCCATTTGTATTCTCTGTTTAGGGCCAAATAACATTTTTATTTGCTTTGGTTTTGGGTTTTTTCCTCCTAGTAGTTTACTTTAATGTCTTTCTTTTGGTTAATGACCTAATTTGGTCTAATTTGAGAGGTTTTGGGGTTCTAAGCCTGATTTGGCAGTATTGGGGATTTGCTGTGGTCCTGGTGCTCTCTAGGCCAGTTCATGTAGTTTGGGGAGGCCTATAGACCATCAGGCTGATAAACTTTTTTTCTGGTTTCAGCTCTCATTAACTCAGGGTGATGTCAGCAGTTTTCAAATGTTGGTAAAATATATATATATTTTTATTTTGAATATAAGGGGATATTGACCCGAGTTCTGCTCTACATGCATTATTTGAGGTCTTTCTTTGTATGTGATTTCCTACTGCAGAAACCTCAGATCCCTCAATCCAACACAGCTGTCTGACAAGGTGCACTCGAGATAGATAGATATGTAGATAAATGTACTTTATTGATCCCAAGCTGGGAAATTATTGCATTACAGCAGCTGGTTTCAGAGGAAAAGGAAGTAATAACATATACACCAAAACTAGATTAAGAATCTTAACAAAATATAATAGACAATGCGTCCATCAGTTCAGTCTGCTGTCGATGTTGACACCCAGGTACCTGTATTCCTCCACCACAGTCACCTCTCCTCTCCCAGGATGCTCAGTGGTGGTGAAGCTGTCCCTTTCTTCCTGAAGTTGACCACCAATCTTTGGTGGGTGATTTCACCAGTGGCCTGAGGTGGGACAAGACCAACCTCTCCAGCACCTTCATTACTTGTGAAGTACTGGGCCACTAGTCTACCATGCCCTCCTACACAGATTTCTCCTCACTGTCTGTTAATGAGGCTACAGAAACATTCTGTTCCTCTCTGACGTTCCTCTCTGGACAAATTCTGCCCTCTGGAGTCAAAACCAGTACGAAAAAATCCTACTAGTGCATGGCTCAATGAAGTTTTAACAGAGCAAAGAACAGGACTCAGGGCAGCAGAGAGAAAGTGGCATGAATCCACACATATATACACATGTGTGTGTGTTCTGGCAATTGCCACTTCATGGGGACATTGAGATGTTTACACAGTCATGGCTAGGGGACCTCTGACGGTGTGGGGACAAAAATCCAGGTCCCCTAAAAGAAAACCCTTTTAAATGAATGCAGGAGTCATTCTGAAGGTCTCCAAGTGATTTTTAGCTTTGGCCCAAAAGACATGTTTTTTGTTAGTGTGTGTGTGTGAAGTGAGCATGGCTTATCCCCCTTTAGTTTGAAGCTGGTACTGCACCTACTTCTCTAGTCACACACTTCTTCCATTTAAGGTAAATCCCGCCCATTTCCTGGTCCCCACAAAGCATGGTTTTCATAGCAGCGATCTTTACAGTGTTTCAGAAAAAAACTGTCAAGGTGGTTTATTTACAGAGCTTGACAGCAAAGAAACAGAAGGGAACCTAAATCTACAAAAAGGTAAGCATCAAATTGCTTTCTTTAATATAATTATCACAGGTTTGATGTACAATTATAATTACACAGAGTCATCACTGATCAAGTTAACTCTAACTAACTTTCATGT